>JAQZBX010036226.1:0-12080 GCA_029593785.1 Cabassous unicinctus
CTCAGTGCTGCCCACATTCTATTCTCCAGTACATTTCACTTAATTATCCCTTCAGTGATAGACTCCCAAGTTTAACTTCCCACTATTACAAATAATAGTGCTGTTGACAAACATCCTCATACTGGTTCTCTTATTAGATCTGTGGAAAATTTCTGGGTTGTATAAATGGGAGTGGAATTACTGGATCGTAGGAAATAAATACCCATAATTTTACTAAATTCTGCTAAATTGCTCTCCAAAACAGCTGTACCAACTTAAAACTCTCATGAAGCGCACAAGTTCCCATCTCCTCATGTCCTCATCTGAACTATGAATTACCCACTTTTCTAAGGAGCACTGTCTCCTTCATGATTTAATTTGTGTATCTTTGATTACTAGAGAGTAAGAACATCAATTCATTATTCATTTGGCTTTCCATTCTGTGAATTGCCTATTCATAGTCTTGATCCTTAAAAAAAAAAGGATTTCCTGTCTTTTTTCTTGACAACCTAAAGGAAGGAGTTCCTGGTACAGTCTAGAGTAGATATTAGTCCATTATTGAAATGCAGTTCCAATTCCAATTGCAGCTGGATTTTTTAAAGAACTTGACAAACCTATTCCAAAATTTATTAGGAAGAAAGAAAGAATATGAATAGGTAAGTCAATAAAAAATTAAGAGTCATTGGTCTATTAACTTTGTGGTATTCTTTGTTGCAACCCATAACTACCAAACTGGATACCTACATGATGGTTAATTTCATGTGTCATTTCATCTAGGTTATGCTGTCCAGTTGTTTGGTCAAGTAATCACTGACCTGATTGCTACTGTGAGGGTTTTTCATAGATGGATGTATGATTGCTTCTATGACTGATTACATCTACAATCAATAAAGGAGATTACCTTCAGCAGTGAAGGGAGTCTCCTCATCCAATCAGACGGGAGCCTTAGAGGGATAGCTGAAGATTTCTGAAGTCAGAAAGAAGAATTTATATCTCTACATCGGTCCGCCCGCTTTGGAGGAATTTAATGTTCCCCTTATTGAGTTTTCAACTTGTGGCATGGCCTACAGAATTTGGACTTGCCAATCCTCACAACTGAATGAGCTAATTCCCATAATAAATCCCATAATATTTACATATATATCCTGTTGGTTCTGTTTCTCTGGAGAACTCTGACTATTACACCTGCCTTTTTTTTTGGCCTATGGTTTGTGTTTATGGGTGTTTGTTTGTGGATATGCAACTATATTTTATTCTATGAGGTTAGAGTTTCACTTTCCATACATAGATGTTTATTCCACCTGGAATCTTTGGGCTACAGTGGGTATCCAGCTTTATTTTCCTCCTTATGGTGAGCCAATTTCCCAATACCACTTAAACAATAGTTCCTTTTCTCATTGCTCTATGGTACCACCTTGATCAATATAAAGTTCTCATATGTGCATGAGTACCATTGGGCTTTTGGGCTATCCATTTCTGTTCCTGTGCCAGTCCACAGCATTGTTATAACTATGGCTTTGTAGTATGTTTTACTGTCCTAGGTTGAGTCTCCTTTCTTGGATCTTCATTTTTTTTCAAATTGCCTTAGCTATTCCTGCTCCTATTGATTTTTGTGAGATTATCTTGTACTAGCCTCCTTGTTAAATTCTCTTAAAGTTATAACCATTGGCTGTAGATTTCTTTTTGCTACTTCTGTAAGTATATTTTCTTTAAAAAATGACAACTGCAAATTTTCTTTTTTTTTATTTTTTTCCTCTTCTTTTCTGGCCATATAGCATAGGCCAGGACCTTTAGTGCCTGGTTAAACAGTGATAGACAGCAGAGCCTATATTCTTTGCCTTGTGCAGTAAGTACTAATGGAATTGACTCCCTGTGCCTCTTTTAGAATCCCCAGCTGAAAGTTAATAGGAGCACAAATTGCCTTTCACTCCCTTAAGATTTATTTGCACCTTTCTTATAAAAGCTTATTATTTTTATTGGGAAAATGAATGTCACTTTATTCTTGACATGTCCACATTTGCACGCATGTGAAACAAGCCAAGAAGAGAAAAGGATGAAGGAGGTACAGGAAGGAACAAGGGACAACTAGAGACAACTTTATGGCTTCTAGAGAGCTATGTCGCAATCCATGCTTGACTGTAAAGCTTTGTCCTAATCTCTGATTATTTTCTTAGGATAAAATTTCAAAGTAGAATTCCAGGATTAAAAATGTCTTTGGATGTACTTGATGTTTAAGAATTATTCATTCACTTATATGTGGCATGCCTAAGTGGCTGGCACTGTGCTGGGCACTGGATGTGATTTCCTCCAAGAAGTTTTCACTGGAATCATTTGTTTCATTAAAAAAAAAAAGTATTCTTACAACCTTAAAAGCTTAAGAGATGCAAGCATGGCTTTAAGAAAGTGAGTCACAGGAAGCAGAAAGACCTACTTATAAAAAAGGACAAACCACATCAGTGAACAAATTGTCCGACAATGGCAATCTGATCCAAGGGAGAGGCAATGAAAACTCTTTAGCACTTTGACCCTCTTGCTTCAGCACTCACACTCTAGTTAGGAGTGGGACAGACACATAACAACACAGCTTCAACACTGTGCGGTTGGTAGCCACCTGGAGGTGTGAGTCGGGCACAATGGCCATATGGTGGAGAGGATGGTCAGCTGTGGCCAGAGTAAGGGGGAAGAGGTGGGCATGGCCTTGCTGGGGAGCTGAATCAAGTTGGTCCTTGAAGAGTGAATAGAAGGGTTGGAGAATATTTGTGTGTATGGGGGGCATGGACTTTCTGGGCTTTGATAAAGAGCTCAGTGTTTTGAGCCAGTGAACCAGGTGTGTGTCAATTCCTCACTTGAAAGCTGCGTGTTGCTGAACAAGCTACATGGCCTTGCTGAGCTTCTATAAAACAGGGTTAATAATATTATCCATCAGATATTTTAGTGAGGGTTAGAGATAGATCATGGATGTAAAACATTCAGTAAATTCCTGGTACATAGAAGATCAGTCTCTCTCTCTCTCTTTCTCTCTCTCTCTCTCTCTCTCTCTCTCTCTCTCTATATATATATATATATATATCTTCATCTATATGCATCTATATGCAGCAGAGAGTGCCCATCCTCCTGCAGACCAGAATTTCCGTGTCCTGTCCAGGAAGTTCAGGGGTGATCTGGACACCAATGGGTGCCATGCTTAGAAAGTATTGCTCTCAAATGGGGTTAATGACCTCCACGTGGCTGTAAAACACTTCAAGATGTTGGCGAGGACTCCAGGGTAGCTCAGTCTCTGGATCAAACCTGGCTTCAGGAGAGCAGTCTATGTTGCATGTGTATTCAGCCAGGCTTTGATCACACTGGTCTAAGTTTGAAGCCTGGCTATACCAACTACAAGCTGGGTGACCTTGGGAAAAATCTCTTAATTTCTCTGAGCCTTAGTTTTCTCACCTGTAAGAGGAACTAGCAGTACTTATGTCATAGGGTTGTCAAGAAAGTCAGATGAGATACCATGCCTGTTTTCTTGCCCAGGAAGAGTGCATAATAAACAGTAGTAACCTGGGTGTCCAATAAACAACATCATAGAAAAAGTGACACTTGGAAGATGAATAGATGTTTGCTAGGCAGCTGTACTGGTGGGGCTTCCAGGTAGGAGGGAGCTGTTGAACAAAGGCCCTGAGGCGTGAAATAGGCTGACATTTCAGGAAACTGTAAGTGGTTTGGTTTGGCTGGAGCATAATGTTGGAAAGAGGAGGGATATACATTGTCTGTGGCATATACATAGACAGTTAATTATAGATTGTCTTAGGAGGTTTTTTAATTACTATGTATGTTTGCCTGGTCATCCGGAGAAGATGGCTGTTTCCTTGGTATTGGGGGCTCCTGTCTGGGGCTCTGCTTGGCACCTGGACCAGCTGAGCATCCTTGAGAAGGGCTACTTCTTGAGATTCTGGGTGTAGTCATCAGTACAGTGAGTCATGGCTGGTAGGAAGGCTGGAGAAATTTTAGTTTGGGGTAATCCACCTGTATTAGTCAGTCAAAGAAGTGCCGATGCAAGAAACCAGACATCTATTGGCTTTTATAAAGGGTATTTATTTGGGGTAGAAGCTTACAGTTACCAGGCCATAAAGCATGTTACTTCCCTCACCAAAGTCTGTTGTCACATGTTGGAGCAAGATGGCTGCCGACGTCTGCAAGGGTTCAGGCTTCCTGGGTTCCTCTCTTCCCGGGGCTTGCTTCTCTCTGGGCTCAGCTGCTGCTCTGTCTCTCCACAAGGCCAGGTGTAAACTAGCAAGCAAACAATTCGTCTCTCTTCTCGGGGCCTCTGCCATGTCTAATTGAGCCTTCTGCTTCTTTGTGTGTTTACTTCCCGGGGCTCTAGCATTAAAACTCCAACCTCCCTTCCGTGCAGTGCAGTTTCTCACATTCTACTGATGTGGCCCAGTCAAAGCCCTAATCATAATTTAATCATGCCCAGAGAAGCAGACCAGTTTACAAACATAATCTAATATCTATTTTTGGAATTCATAAACAATATCAAACTGCTACACCACCTGAATCCCTGACCCTGAGGGGCTCCAGCCTACCTCCCAACCTTTGCATGTAAGAGGTAGGTTGCTGTTGGGGGCATCCTCTCTGCTCAGCTGCAGCAGCCTTACGGCTCCTTCTGGTCTGATGCTGCAGCCTGTACTCCCTAAGCCAGCTACTTCTCCAGCCACTGCCTGCCACCTGGTTCCAAAGCCAATGCTACTTATCTTTGTTTTCTTTTACAAGAGCATCCCACTTCTAACACCAATTTCTTTGTCAGGGTTCATCAGGGAAGTGGGTCCACTGTGTGTGTTATGGGATAAGGGATTTATTATAAGAATTAGACCTTTCACAATTGGGAGAGGAGCTAGGAAGTGGAGGTCTGGAGAGGGAAGTTGGAGGATCAGGAAGAGCCACTAACCATCCTCCTGAAGCACTGACATGGGTGGGCAAGTTGGAGCTTGCAAGGAAAATTGGAGAAACCAGTCAGGTCCAGTTGCTCAAGTGTAAATGTGAATGGGGAATTCATGGAGAGGTCTGTGGGAAGTTGTTATCTCTCTATAGCTTCTGTCTCTGTGGTAACCAAGTGTCTGGTGATGGGCCTGGGGCCACTGTTGGTTGATAAGGGCTAGAACTTGGAGGAAGAACTAGACACAGAGTGATGGAGAGCAAGGACAGGCTGGAGCCTATCAGGCAATTCTGCATCTGACCATCACCCTATGTGACCTTGAAGACCTTCAGAGAGAAATGGTCACTGCTTCCCTTCCATCTCCTACATCTCCTGCAAGTTCTTCTTTTAGTCAACTTGGACTTGGAACCATACAGAGAAGGTGATTCTGGGAAATGTAGTTTCCACCTTGATTAGTTGATGATAGAGAAGTGCATCTCAATAACTCTTTGAGATGCCCTGAAAAAGAGGGGATCTGAGATCTAACAGGTCACGTATGTACCACAGATTATAACCCTCATCATGCACACATTAAAGGCCCTGTGTGAAGTCCTGCTGACTGGGCACAGCAAATGTGAACCACCTGTGTGCCTTGAAATGGATTTTGGAAACTGATGACAGCCCTGTCAAGTAGTTATCCAGCCTTGGTTCAACCACATTCCTGGCCATGCTCCACCTCCCAGACCACTCCACCTTCCTCCCTCAGATAGCTCTTCTGCCCAAGAGTCCTCCTCTGTCTCTTCCTGCTGGTTCCTGTCCTGCTCCTAGTCATTGTCAGCATGTGTAATGGCCCGGGACTGAGCATAGGAGGGTGGGACAGCAGGACTGACCTCAGTGTTGGTGGGCGGATCGCACATGGTGATGTATATTGTGGCAGATTGAATCATTTACTCCAACGTGCTCGTAATCTTTAATCCATGTTCCTGACCCTTTGAAGATGTATTATTAGTTAAGATATGGACTCATTTGTGAATAGGATGTTCCAAGATCGTATTTAGGGTGGCCAAGTTGAATCAGGATGGGCCTTAATCTGTATTACTAGAGGCCTTATAAATAGAAACTTGAAATCAGAGAAAGCCACAGGTTGAAGCCAGAAGTGAGCAGAAATCAGAGAGCAGACAGAGGGAGAGAGAGATCGCCATGTGACAGGAGGCAGAGGTACAAGCCAAGGAACAGCAAGCCAACACGAGAATGCTACTGACTCTGGAAGAAAACATGACTTAACTGATGCCTTGATTTTGGACTTCTAGCCTCTAAACCCATGAGCCAATAAATTCTTGTTGTTTGTGCCAACCCACTGTGTGGTATTTGTCATAGCAGTCTGGCAAACTAAGATGTGTAAAGGGACTCTGGGGAAACTTGGCCAGTGAGTTCCCAGCTGCCCAGCTTTCAACACAGTCTGTCCCTAATAATTTTTATTTGTAACTGATTTACTTTTTGAACAAATTAGAGCAGATTCCTTGCTATCCCCATAATAGCATCCTGCTCAGCCCTTTCCATGGCAAGACGCTTTGTTGAATGGGAGAGATGGTGTCACGTGGAGTTTTGAAGTGAGTCACTCATGGCCCCAGGGAGACTCCTGGGCATGAGGCACAGAAGTGACTCTCATCCAGCAGAGTGCATATAGTATTAAGCCCAGTTGTTTAGATAAACGATAGGGACCATTATCTGGATAGCACTCTAAACAATCAGCCAGATGTTTCCAAATCTATTACCTTAGGGTCCAGACTATTGTGTTGTTTACACATTGCCCTACCAAATCCTGTGGATCTGAACAAATACATTCTCCAGTGTTGGAGGTGGCCAGAAATCCCAGTCATAGCCCAGATAGAAACCAGAGCAGAGGTAGGCTTTGCACTGTGTATCATTGCTCCTCTTTCCTTTGTCAATTCATTGAGGCCTTTAAAGCTAAGTCTTAACTAAATCCAGCCAGGTCTTTGTATTGGAAAAGTAAAAATGAAAGACAGGCATATTTCTGACAAGATTGCAGCAATTGGTTAGCTTGACAGGGTTTTAAATAGCTGTTATCGGGAAAGAACTGAAGAGTCTAAAAAGAATGCATTCCATTTCTTGCCTCCTGCGCCCCTACACTCCCAGGGGTCAGTGGGCAGAGGAGCTATAATTATACCTCAAGTGGTTTTAATGACATGAGAGAATTCTGAAGCCCTAGGTTGGAAAAATAGTAGGGGCCTCTTTTCAGTTGGGCATAGTTCACAAATCTATCGTCTCCAAATAAAAACAACCCTGAGAATTTCTGAGATGCAAGATTCCCTCGAAGGGACTCAGAGATGGAAATAGATGCATTTATTTTAAGCAGTTTGTAACCTGGACTTCAAAAGCCACCTCTTCTCCACTCTTCAACTCTGAGTATAAATTAGGGCTTTGAAGACAGAGATATTTTGGGTGATTTTTGATATTCCTTAGGAAATTCCTCTGTGGGTGAAAATTCCCAGTCCCTCCCTGAGGAACCAGTGTCCTCAGAAACGTCCTGTGTATATGGTGTATGTGTGCATGTTATGTACGTGTGTGTGTGTGCATGTGTGTGTGTGGAGGGGTGGTGTGTCCAAATAGTTACCCTAGCTCAAAACCATACCTCCTACTTCCCCCAGCCTTCTGCCCTCCTGCTGTGAGGGTGATCAGGAAATCCATGACTGTCACTGGGGGAACTCCCGGGCAGATATTGAAAAAAAGAGAGGACATTGTGAAAGCTAGTCTTTCTAGCATGAAATACCCTCCCTGAGACCAGTTCAGTCTGGTGCATAGATATTGGCGAAGCAGGCATCATTTTCCCAAGAACCAGCAGAGGGAGCTTGGAGTGGAAGCCAAGAGCCACCAAGGACTTGGATGGGAGCATTAGCAATTCTGGTTTTCACGTTCCCCTCTGTTTATGATATTAAACAAATAACAAAGGACCATTCCTTGGGGTTGTAGGTAGATTTATGCTCCTCAGCTGATCAGAGGCACCTGGTCCTCCCTTTGGGCAGAGGGTTTCCCACAGAGAGCCTACAACCTTAATGAAAAGCAATCTGTTCACCTGTGTCCTTGCTGTGAGATCCCCCTGCTCAAACCACTGGGCACAGAAAGCCTTAGGGAAGTGGGAGCTGCTGCCCTCACGGTGGAAAGAAGCGATGCGCTGTCATGACCAGACACCTGGGGGTCAAGGTGGTCTCTATAAGGAGGCCATTCCAGGAGAGATGCTTTTTAGGACCAGCCTGAACAGAGTCAGGTGACATGAGGCTTGGACCCTCATGGGAAGGATAATAACTTAGATAATAGGGTGGACTTTCAGGCTGGTGAGGATAGGTCAGCATGCTGAGACATTTGGGCAACTTTTCACAAGAGAGCTTAATTTAATTTTATTATTACTTTTTTCCTTTTTCTTTGAGGTATACTATACATACCATAAAATGCACAAATCTTGAGTGTGTAGCTCAGTGATTTTTCATCTCTGCAGATATTGAACATTCCTAGCACCTGAGAAAATTCCTTTCTGCCCCTTCCCACTCAGTACCTACCCCCCAAGCTAATCACTATTTTGACTTCCGTCACCATTGATACATTTAACCAGTTGTTGAACTCATGCGTTGCATTCACTTTTGTATCTGGTTTCTTTTTGCCAATATACTGTCTTTGTAATTTGTCCATGTGGTGTTGGGTGCCAGTAGCTCATTCTTTTTTAGTGCTGAGGAGTATTCCACTGCATTAATATGCCACAGTTTGTTTATCCATTCTTCTAATGATACTTTTTTTTGTGAAACATTTTCATGTCTTTATGTAGTGACCCACAACATCATCATGAATGGCGGCAAAGCCATCCAATGTTTAAAAGGGTCATTATTTATTTATTGGTGATTGATTTTTTTTTATTTAAAAGTCTTACTGAAGTGTATTGCTCATACTTGAACATACATAAACAATAAGTATATAGTAAAAGTCTGAATTTACAAAACAAACATGCATATCATCATACAGGGCTCCCATACATCACCCCACCACCAACACCTTGCATTGTTGTGAAACATTTGTCATAAACTATGAAAGAATAGTGCTGAAATATCATTACTAACTACAGCCAATATCTTACATTTGGTGTATTTTCCTCCAACCAACCCGATTATTAACTTCCTGTATTAGTATTACATATTTGTTATAGTTTATGAGAGAACATTCTCATATTTGTTCTGTTAACCACAGTTCATCTTCTACCACAAGATTGCCTGCATTGTATAGTCCCCTGCCTTGTATAATCCATTCAAAGTGTACACTCAGTGGTTCTCATTTTCATCACAGAGTTGTGCTGTCATCACCTCAGTCAATATTAGAACGTTTCCATTACTACAAAAGGAAAAATCCCATACCCTTATACTCTCCTATTTTAGTCCCTTAGAATTGATATATTTTCTTCTTTGCTGTTTAATCATAGACTTTTGATTGTCATCAGTTTTTGGCTGTTACAAATAAACTGCTATGAACATACATCCTTATACAAGACTTTGTGTGGACATATTTGCTTATTTCTGTTGGGGATACATCGAAAAATGGAATTGCTGGTTATAGGGTAAGTTTATGCTTAGCTTTAGTAGGTATGGCCTAATAAATAGTTCTGTAAAGTGTAGAGCTAATTTGCCCTCCTGCCAGCAGTGAGGGGATTGATACTGGACAGTTTTAAACCAAGATTATCGTGGCCTCGCCTCTAACCTGACTCCACGCTATTTTGCTGGTTCTCCTACAGCACCCACTTGGGCCAACATCCCACCCTGGTTATGACTAGGGGGCTACCTGGGTGGGGGACTGAAGAGTAAAGTCTGAGTTCAAGGCTGGGGACACTCACTAGTGAGTGCTAGGAATCAGCGAGGGAGAGAGCAAAACCATCCTCTGATCCAGAAATGGAACCAGCCTTTTGCTGGTTCTTGGCTGTCCCCTAGCTGTGCTGTTGGTGATCATGATGGTGGTGGCTGTGGATGCCACTTATTGAGCCACTGTCCCCTCCAGTCATCACAGTCATCTGATGTGGTAGATAACATGATCTCTGTTTAGAAAATGAGGAAACCGAGGCTCAGCGTGGTCAGGCAGCCCACCCAGGGTTACAGAGCTAGTAGGTTCTCATCTAAATACAAAACCCTCGTGTTGGGGATTGACTCCTGTTCCTCCACTAAAGACATGTTCAAGTTTTAATCTGTGCTCCTGTGGGTGCAAACCCATTTGTAAAGAGGGTCTCTGAGGATGTTGTTATTAGTTAAGGAGTGGACTCATTTGTGAACAGGATCTTCAACGATCTTATTTGGATGAAACCAAGTTGAATCAGCTGGGCCTTAATTCATATGGTTGGGAGCCTTCAAAAGAGAGGAAAATCGGATGCGGTCAGTCTGAAGACATCAGAAGAAGCCAGAGGGACAAGAGGGATCACTATGTGATAGAGGACGGCCATCACCAGAACGCTACCGTCTCAGGGAGAAAGCACAGCCTTGCAGACATCTTGAGTTTGGATCTCTAGCCTTCAAAACTGTGAGTAAAACAAAAATGTTTGCTCGTTAAGCCAAAACCTTGTGTGGTATTTGCCATAGCATCCCTGGAAAATTAAGACATCTTGCTTTTCTTCCCTTTTGTGATGTCAATTATTCTTTGCAAATATGTATTTGGTACGCATTTAAAAGAGTAAAAACGGGAAATAAACAGAAGAGCAAGCTGTCCTTCCACCGTAGCCCCACCTAGTTCTTCTCCCCAGAGCCACTGTTAACCACTGTTACCAGCTCCTGTGTGCCCTTCCAGAGATTATCTGTGCATCTACAAATACAGACAGTATAATCTTTTTTTCCCTCCCATGCACTACCCTGCACCTTGCTGTTTCATTTAATGAAACAGTGGGTTCTTTTTAACAGCAGTACTATATTTTATTTAACCATTTCTTTGTTGACGGACATTTAGGTTGTTTCCAGTTATTTGCTCTTATGAACAACGCTGCCACAAATATCCTTGTACATATGTCACTTTGCACTTGTGCAAGTTCATCTGTATGATAAAAATTTAGAAGTGGGATTGCAGGGTCAAATGGCGTATGCCTCTTAAGTTCCGTGCATATTGCCAGGCTGCCCTCCACAGGGAAAAACCAGTGTGCCATCCCCAGAGGGTCCAGGAGAAGTGAGATCTCAGAGCATTTACACACTGTCAGCATCCCAATCGTCAGGTGTGGCACACGGTGTTTGCCAGTGTGGGAAGGAAAGAAGCCCTCCCCTTGAACAACACTGCAAATGGTTCTGAGAGCTTCTGGTGGGTCCAGTCTTGGTGGCAGCTGCCAGCCTCGGTGCCACAGCTGTTCCTTGACTTCTCTCTGATGGCTGTGCCTTTGTGGGGTTTTCTCCCACATTAGATAGGAAGATCTAAGGACAGGGACCTCTTTTCTTCCTTTTTCCATACATTTCAGCTCTGACATTATGAGGCTGGGGTATCTGAATCAGTGCGGGTCTGCTAATTATTGAGTTACAACCATGTCAAAAAAAGACAACTTTAGCAGGCTCTCAGAAGAATGCAAAAGTTCCTCGTGCTTTTTCCACTCCCTGCTCAACTTGCTTACATTTTCCCAAGCTAGGGGCAGGATTAGTCTTGAAGGCAGGCTTAGGGGTAAGCCTGGTGAAGGAGCCAGTTGTGGAGAGGAATTGCCCCGCGAAGAGTGAGCTTTCAGGCATTGGGTCAGATGAGTGGCAGGAAAACTTAGGGTGTGGGGACTTCTCAGTAGGCTTCAACCCCATCTACAGATGGTGTCTATACAGAGGCCCAGTGGATTTCACCTTCTCCTCCATCCTGAGCCCTTCCCTAAACAGAGCATGCCGCAGGGGAAAGAGATGCCTCCTTTTCCAGGACAAAAGGCTCCTGCCAAGCGCAGTCTTCATTTACATTTTGTTGACTTATTAAACTGAAATCCAAATGTTTCATTGCTCTCAATTACATTTATTAATGGAAGCTAAAAGCTTCTGAGGGTGAGGCTTATTGGAGCATATGGTCAACTTGCCATCCCTGAGAGCCTGGGGCTGGAGAGTACAGGGAGGCAAGAGGTTGGGATTTTAATAGCCAGCTGGTTTTTCCCATCCCCTCCCCACAAATAATTAAATAAAAAGAGCTGTTTCCTACCTTCTGAGGAGGATTG
>JAQZBX010036226.1:12180-24358 GCA_029593785.1 Cabassous unicinctus
ATATCTGAATTTTCCACTCAGTACTATATTGAAAGTAACTTCCTCATCATTAATTCTTCTTACAAAACAGTTTAATGTGAATCTGACAGTTTAAATTACATATTCTAATTCATTTAATTGTCCACCTTTATTTAGACATTTTGGTTGCCTTCATTTTTCACTACTGTTTAAAAAAAGTGAAATAAAAGCTGCATGCTTATTTTTTGCATTCGCTGTCTGCTCTCTGTGTATTCCTGTGTGTCTGCTTGTCTTCTCTTTAGGTAGCACCAGGAACCGATCCTGGGACATTCCGGAGTGGAGAGAGGCTGCTCAATCTCTTGCGCCACCTCAACTCCCTGGTCTGCTGCGTCTCTTATTGTTTCTACTGTGTGTCTCTTTTCATTGCGTGATCTTGCTGTGCCAGCTCTCCGTGCAGGCCAGCACTCCGTGCGGGCCAGCTTGTCTTTCACCAGGAGGCCCTGGGAATCGAACCCTGGATCTCCTATATGGTAGACAGGAGCCCAATCACTTGAGCCACATCCGTTTCCCAATCGTTTTAACCCTTGGTTGGAGAGGGGTTGTGAATATTGGGCTCCATAAAGGACTCCACCAATGCCTGATTCACAGATGAGGAAACCGAGTTACAGAAAGAGAAGCTACATGCCAAAGGTGACTGAGGCCAGAGAAAGAACTCAAACTGTACGAGGGAAAGAGAGAGAGACGGACCAAGGGATTGGTGACTTCAGGGAAGGCTTCTTGGGAGGAGGTAGGGTTTGGGCTTTGATTTGAATGGTGGATAGAATTTGGTCAGGTGGAGAGTGGGGAGAAGCTACTGAGTGTGCAAATGTGCAGAAGCAAGAATAGATAAGATGTGCTTTATGGATAGTGAACATGGCAGTTTGGCTTTAAGGAAAGGCTCATGAAGAGTGATGGGAAATGAAATTAAAAGGGGAGGTCGGGATATTGAGAAGGTGGCTAAAATGCTCACACTTTATCTTTTGATCTTTGGAAATTCAGTGTGTGAGAGTGTAATGGGACAGAAGTAGTGTTTAAGAAAGACAATCTGGTAGCTCAGCAAGGTGCCAAGCTCACTCTGGTCCAGGAAACATTCGCTGGACACCCACTGGGTGCCAGTCATTGGAATTGAGGCTGAAAACACATACAGGAAAATGCCAAGTCCTGCCATGAGCAGCTCACACTCCTGTGGGGCATCACAAGGAAGATCAATTAGAGGGCAAGAAGAGGGTCCAGGTGTGAAAATATGTGGGCCTGAGTCAGGGTATTTGTGGTGGGGATGGGAGGAAGAACAGATGGGAAAGGGATTTTGAGAAGAGGAGCTTAAGGCCAAGGGACTGATGGGATTTTGATTTTGATAATGAGATGGGGAGGAGCTAACCTTTATTGAGTGTTTCATAATAACCCTAAGTGCAGAGTTTGTCAACCATAACACTACTGACATTTTGGACTAGATAATTCTTTGTTGCAGCGGGATGGCCCGTGCACCATAGGATGTTTATTTAGCAGCATTTCTAGCCTCTACCTACTAGATGCCAGTAGCACCACCATTCCCAGTTGTGACAACCAAAAAAGTCTCCAGGTGCTGCCAAATGTCCCCTGGGGAGCAAAATTGTCCCAGCTTGAGAATCACTGTCCTATGCGGTAGGAGCAGTGTAATCCCCATTTTACAGGTGAGGAAATTGAGGCTCAGGAAAGTTAAATAATTTGTTCAGGGTCCCTCAGCTGGAAAGTGATTGAACCAGACTTTGAACCCAGGCACTCTGGCTGTGAACCACTAGTGATGCTGGGTGAGTGGGGGAAAGAAACTGATGTCAGCAAGGAAGTGTGTGGAGATGGCTGCTGAGAATAGTGCCTCTCTGGAATACAGCTGAGTACCAGGATGGGCACAGCTCAGGACAGTAGAAAGTGGCAACTGGTTAACTGGAATTCTCTTAAGACAACAACTTCTGGAATATTAAAGAGTCAAAGAGGGAAACAATTGTCTTTCCATAAAGCTAGACTCTCAGGCTCCAGAGGATCTGTTACTGATGTGTTGCAATATTTCAGAAGTGATTACCCAGCCTGCTTTGGATTAAAATTCATTTTATGGTTAAAAAGTTGTTAGGCTAAAACAATGGTTTTCTAAATCTGGAAATGATGTTTGCTTCTCCCCAAATCTAATTCAGACCTCACACTGCCACTATAAAATCTATTGATCTGTCAGTTCATCTCACATTGGAATAATGTAAAGTTAATTTATAAACTCAAACACCTGGTGAATCAGTTGCAAAAACACATTGCTTGGCAGAGCGTCTTCCCCGCTTCTTCCATTTCATCCCATGCTGCTTCTTAGCATTCATTTATTTATGTAACAAATGCAATATTGTGAAGTCTGATAGTATTAAGTTTGGAGCTGAAGGCTGTAAAGGTAAGATACAGTCTCTGTCCTCAAGGAGCTCACAGTCTGTTGATCGGTCTATGGCAAGTGTGTGTATTGTAGAATGCTTCCAAGAGGACTTTGAAGCAAGGGAGGAATTAGGGATACGAAGGGGTGTAAGGCACTCCAAGGAGTGGAAACAGCCTCTGCAAAGTTTGGAGGCATGACAGAGAATGGGGTTTTGGAAAGAATTGCGTATCACTTAAGCTGGCTGCGAGGTGCAGGCACAGTAGGGATTCCAGGCAAGTCACAGCCCCGATGGTCTTGTTTCTTTCCATCGTGCCTTTGTTGCTGCTTCTGGGACCTTCAGTTTGCCTTCCAGCACCTTGCCACCTTTCAGGATCAAGTCCTTCTCCACAAAGCCTTCCTTAAGTATAGTCATGCTCCCTGCTCTCTCTCTGACCCTTCATGGCTCTCAGGGCCCCTACCCCTCATTTTGGTAGTAATCCAATTTTTATAAACAGAGTGAGTGAGCTGATTTGAAGACAAGACTTAAATCTTATAATTTGAGCAGACATTTTGAAAAGGGCTGGTACTAAACAAGCACTGTCTGCTGGGTTTCCTTCCACTTTTTTGGTTGACCCCAAAAAGAGACCTTCTGTGCCTCTTTGCACCCGAGTGTCCCCAATATTCTGGTCCTGCCTTTTTTCTTTGAAGCTGAACAAATGTAGGTTAATAGTATAAAATGTTAATATCAGAACAAAAAAACCCACATTATACTAAGGAGACCAGACACAGAGTACTACATATTGTATGATGCCTTTTATATAAAATGTAAATGTAAATCAATTTATGAAGGTGAAATTATATTAGTGGTTATGTAGGGCTGAGGAAGGAATGCTAAGGGGTGTGGAGTCTTTCTTTTTGGAGTAATGAAATTGTTTTAATATTTTTGAGATGATGAATGTATAACATTGTGATTATACTAAAAGCCATTGATTATATTATATACTTTGGATAGATCATATGGTATGTGAATATATCTCAATAAAACTGCTTAATAAACAAATAAATAATTGTACAAGAATAGCCAGAAATAGCAGCAATGGATAGCAGGGGAAACAGAGAGGTTGAGAGGTGAGGAATTTTCTTGTTTGTTTCTGTTTTTTTGTTTATTATTATTATTGAAGTAATGAAAATGCTTTAATAATGAGTGAAGTGATGAAGACACAACTGTAATTATACCAAATACCACTGATTGTACATTGGATAAATTGTATGTTTTATTAATATGTATCAGTAAAATTGATTTGTTTAAAAAAAATTCTGGTCTTGGATCTGCAAGCTCTTCACTGTCTACATGATGCCTGACCAAATTCCCACTCCATGGCTATAAGTAGTCCAGCCCAGAACTCTGCCTGCATCCCAGACCTACCTCTACTAGGAATTCCCTTCCCAGGGTCCTCCAAACTCACCATATCCCAAACAGAGCTCATCATCATCATCCTCAACAACATCCCCATGCCTGCTTCTCCTCCTTCTGTGTTCTGTAGCCTTGTGAATGGCACCAACATCAATTCATTAGGCCTATCGAGAAACCTAGGCAACATTATAGAACTCTCTCCCTCCCCAATCCCATCAGAAACCAAGCCCAGTAGAGTCCCCCATCAAATTAATTCTGGAACCTGAACCTTCCTCTCCATCCCTTTTCACAATTGGTTTACTTTTTTCTTGCTGAGATACTTGCCCTTAACTTATCTCCTTGTCTCAAGGGGAGTCCCAATATCTATTTTTAAATTAAGGGAAGCAGATGTGGCTCAAGCGATATGGGAGGTCCAGGGTTCAATTCCCGGGGCCTCCTGATGAAGGCAAGCTGGCCCACGCAGTGAGCTGGCCCACGCAGAGAGCTGGCGCAGCAAGATGATTCAACAAAAAGAGACAAAGAGGAGAGACAATAAGAGATGCAGCAGACCAGGGAGCTGTTGGTGCAAGAGATTGAGCACCTCTCTCCCACTCCGGAAGGTCCCAGGTTCGGTTCCTGGTGCTGCCTAAAGAGAAGACAAGCAAACACAGAAGAACACACAGTGAATGGATACGACCGGAGGGGGCGGGGATAAATAAATCTTTTTTTAAAAATTTATTAATTAAGCCTGATCATGCCATTCTTCTAATTTAAAATTTCAGGCAAGCTTTAGGCATGAGATTTAAAACTCTCAGATGAAAACTCAAGATGTTTCATAATTTCACTCCTGCCACCCTCTCTGAGAGTTCCTTGATGGCAAAAGCATGGAATACAGGGGTTCTGAAATATCTGTGAAATGAATAAACATGTTTTCACTCTTCTAGATGTGACGTGAATGTCTTTTTAGCTTGGGGTTGAATAACATAACCTTTTTTTAACCCAGTGCCATATATGGGGCCTACTGTTCAGATTATCAGGGTCTGATCCGAGTCCTCCCTGCATGTCCTGGCACATCATTATCTGGCCTAGAGAAGGTGAATTCTCTGTCCTGTCATTAGGTCATTATTAAATGTTCTGCCTTCTCACTCAGAATATGCCAGGGTTGAGCGTTCTTCAAAAAGGAGCTGGCCTTTTTATTAACAGGTTTCTCTGATTCCATAAAAAAAGGATTAGAGCTTTACTCAATAGTATTTGTGAGAGAATCAGAACCCTCAGAGATTTTTATTTGGTTAGAATAAGTCTGTCTACCCTGGCAATGCTTGCTGAGCTATTTATTACTTTAGTTGCTCTAACAATATCTTATGTGTAAATGGTTTTATGATACAAAAGTGTTTTCCCATGCAGTATCGCATTGTTATTTCTGATCTTTGTGGGGCTGGAAAGGCAGGTATTGCTATCTGAGGAGCAGAATTTGGATTTGGACTCAGGTTCAGTAGACTCTACCATGGCCACAGTGTCTTCTATGGAAAATAGTTCACCTTTATAACACTTTAGTTTCCAAAATTTATTTAAGTAAAACTTCCCGCTTTCTTCCTTTATCCTCTTGCTTTCCATCTCACTTTCAGCACTGGTAAGATTGTTTAATAAAATGGTAGCTAAGGTACTCTTTCTGTTCTAGGGCTTTTGGGTGACTATCTAGAGAAACTGCTACTCTGGGTATTAGTATTTTAGCACCGAGGACAGCACTTCCGCCCACTTCCAGGGACTCAAATCTGTCTTCAAATTTTTATCTGAATACTTATGGGTATTCCTGTTGTGTTTGGAGACCAAAGAGCCATTGCAACCCAGTGAACCAGGACAGGGGACTCTGCTAGCTGTAGAAGACAGTCCTGCACTTTCAGATGATACAAGCGAGAGCTAACAAGAAAGGTCCTGTTGCATTGATGGTGGTACATTGGTCACATGGGACCTAGCTCCTGGGGCTTTGGAATACAAGCATCACCACGCAATGATGAAGGAAGCAGTGCTTGGTACACAAAGCCAAAGAGAATGCCAAAGTGACCACTCATTCCATTCAGGGGGCTCGCTACACCTTGAAAGCTTTTTCTGTCCTCCAGCTTTGCTTCCTGAATTCTAATTCCCCTTTCAGGACCCAGCTCTGATGTCACCTCCTCTGGGAAACCTACTGTATTAGTCAGCGGAAGGGGTGCTAATGCGAAATACCAGAAATGGGTTGGTCTTTATAAAGGGTATTTATTTGGGGTAGAAGTCCACAGTTACCAGGCCATAAAGCATAAGTTTCTTCTCTCACTAAAGTCCATTGCCACATATTGGAGCAAGACAGCTGCCGACGTTTGCCAGGGTTCAGGCTTCTTGGGTTCCTCTCTTCCCGGGACTGCGTTTCTCTCTGGGCTTAGCTCCTCTGTTTCCGTCACAAGGTCAGCTGTACACTGTCAGGTGAATGGCTCACCTCTCATCTCCTGGGGCCATCTCTCCAACATCAAAACTCCAACATCAAAACTCCGACTTCAGAACTGCTGCAACTCTGCTCTTTGTGATGCCTTTTATATTTTATTCCCCACCCACCAAGGGGTGGGGCTCAACACCCTACTGATGTGGCCCAAATAATGCCCTAATCATAACTTAATCATGCCCAGATAAACAGATCAGTTTACAAGCATAATCCAATATATATATTTGGAATTCATAATTACATTAAATTGCCCAATGGCTACACTCCACCCTCAGAATTCCAAAAATACACTATAATATTCAAAAAACCTTAAATCAGTAACAATGCAAGTGCAAAATCATATCATAATCACTTTAAAGAAATACAGTTTGTCTTCAGGCAAAATAGTGTCTGCTGTAGACCTCTGAAACTTACAAAACCATTTAACTGCTTCCAATATACAAATGGAAAGACAAAGGATAAACATTTTCATTATCATAAGGAGAAATTGGGATGTTAAACGTGAGTCATGGATCCTCTACAGTTCAGTAAACCTGCAGGGCATCCTCCCTTCGATTTCAAAATCTGAGAGTCATTCTTAAGAGGATGGTTTCTTCTCCTTGGGGCCACATGGGAACCCACCCTTTCCACAGGCTTGCCCAATGGCCATTTTCTTGGTTCCGCCCTCATCAGGCATCTGGGTGTCAACCAAGCTCCAGACCTCACCCTCCAAGAGTGTTGGGGTGATTGCCATACCTTACCCAATCTTTGGGTTAGAGTCTTAGCGCCCCTAGTACAGTGAGGTGAAGAGAACATTCCCCCTAACCTTTGGCATATAGGTTCAACCCTCTCAGAGCAATGGGTTGACCACCTGGCCTTCTCTAATCCATGGGGGACAGGAGCAGCCCTCTCAGACCTATGGGGTGCTGACCTTAACTGCCCTAATCTTTGAGGAATGTGCTCCACCCTCCCTGTACCTTGGGGCAGTAAAACTCTTCCTGAACATCGGGTGGGAACTTCTAGCCTTTTCAACTGCAGGGGCAAACTCACCCTTTCTGCACACATGGGTGGGACTCCTCTCTTGGCCCAAGGTGATGTCTTAATTCCAGATCTCAGCTTCCATGGGTTTCTTCTTAAAGCTGTTTCTCCTTCAATCTTTTCTTTCCATGTCCTCTTTTGTCCAAGCTGACAGTGGTTTTGTTCATACACAATCTCAAAAACTTTGTTGGTTTAGCATGCAGGAAGCAGGGGTCCAAGCCATCAGACAGTAAGACTTTCCACAAGCCTTTCCTAGATAACTGCATCTTCAGTTCTGATTTACAAGTTCCAAGTTTAGTAAAGTCTTCAAATGGGGCATTTTCATTCGGGAATTTGATTTTCAGAAACTTGGAAGTTCTGGAATCAGTTTCTGTTTTCTTTGTGGCCAAAAGTTCAGTTCTTAGTGTATTTCGCTCATCTAGTATTTTGCTATAAGCTGCAAGGAGAAGCCAAGCCACATTCTCTGGGTTTACTTTGGCAAGTACTTCAGCTAAATGCTCAGGTTTGCCATTTTCAAATCCTGTCTTCCATATAACACCAGGAGTTAATATTGCTAAGTTCTCTGCAACTCTAAAACATGGATCACCTTTCCTCCAGTTTCCAATAATAGTTTCTAAGGCATCATAGAAAGTCTCTTTAGCATCCATATTATTATCAACAGTCTCTTCAAAGTGATCTAGGCCTTTTCCATGAAGCATTTCACAATTCCTCCAAATTTCACAAATTCCTTACCCATTTGTAAAACCGTTCCAACATTTTGGTAATTGCAAAAGCACTTCCCCACTCCTCGGTACCAAATTCTGTATTAGTCAGCCAAAGGGATGTTAATGCAAAATACCAGAAATGGGTTGGTCTTTATAAAGGGTATTTATTTGGGGTAGAAGTCCACAGTTACCAGGCCATAAAGTGTGAGTTACTTCTCTCACCAAAGTCCATTGCCACGTATTGGAGCAAGACAGCTGCTGACGTTTGCCAGGGTTCAGGCTTCTTGGGTTCCTCTCTTCCCTGGGTTGCTTTTCTCTCCAGGCTTAACTCCTCTGGTTCCTCCACAAGGTCAGCTGTAGACTGCCAGGCGAACGGCTCACTTCTCTTCTCCTGGGGCCTTCTCTCCAACATCAAAACTCCAACATCAAAACTCCAACTTCAGAACTACTGCAACTCTGTTCTTTGTGATGCCTTTTATATTTTATTCCCCACCCACCAAGGGGTGGGGCTCAACACCCTACTGACGTGGCCCAATCAATGTCCTAATCATACCTTAATCATGCCCAGATGAACAGATCAGTTTACAAGCATAATCCAATATATATTTTTGGAATTCATAATTACATCAAATTGCCCAACCGCTACACCCGCCCTCATCCCCCAAGTGAATTGCTCATGCCTCGGTTCTCCCCATAGCACTTTGTACACTTTTTGGGTAGTTCTTTTAGAAACAGGCAGTGTAGCGTAGGGTCAAAAACCTGGGCTTTGCAACCATCCTGCTGGGGTCAGATCCTGACTCTACCCTTCGCTAGCTGTGTGACCTTGGAGAAGTTACTTAGCCTCTCTAGTTCTTTGTCTATGAAATAAGGATAATGATGATGATGTGATGATGATGATTATGGTGACGAGGATGATGAGGATGATAGCACCTACCACACAAGGCTGTTGTGATGAACAGTGCCTGGCACTTAGCAGGTACTTGGTGACCACTGCTATTATGGTTGGCACAGTTAGACCATGGTTAGAGCTACTTATTTCTATCCTTCTGTGCTGAACACATAGTTGGTTTTAGTAGGCATTTGTTCAGTTATAGGCTTTACAAAAACAGTTGCTCAATAAGCATTCATTGAACCGTTTATTAAATTGAAATGAATCAAGACTTATACAGGAAAACCAGTATTCAATTAGTCAACCAATCAATGAAAATTTTGTTAAACACTGACCCTGAACAAGCCTGTGCTAAAATTTTTAGGCTTTGTAGTAGAGTATAAAACACAGTACTTTCTGTAATATAATATTGGTATTTACTATAATTATAATGTAATAAATTCCTTTCAATACCAAACTCCAGAGCAGGATCCTTAATAGACATTTCTCAAATGTCTAGTGAAACTAAATTTCCTTCCTAAGTTTAAAATAAAAGGATTAGTTTACAAAAACCTAAATCACCCAAAACTTTTCAGAAATCAGTTCTCTAAGGCAGGTGATGACACCTGCATCCCACAATGTACCATTCACAGAACAACCCAGAAGTCACCCTTCAACACCTGGTGATTCCTTTTGAAATTAAAAAAAAAAAATAAATGTTTTGAAATAATTATAGTTTCACAGGAAGTTGCAAGAACAGTATGGAAAGGTCCAGGTTCCCCCGAAGTTTACATTTTTATGTCACTGTAGTTCGATATCAGAACCAAGAAATCAGCATTGACACAGCCTACTCCTCTGAATTTTAACTTTGCATCTTGGAGAAAGCATGAGGAAGGGCTTCAGTGGAGACACTTTCAAGGACTCCCGAGCAGGCACTGGCCCAAGAGCACCGGGAGTGGGGTGTCTCAGCTGCTTGAGTTCAGGAGGTGTGTGAGGGGCTTTCAGATCGTCCAGGCTCTCCACCACCACGCGAGGAAGGTCCTATCGGGCCTTGAGATTGATTGTGCCAGCTTCCCTAAATCCCGTCTCAGTTTGCTTTCTCCTTTGCTGGGAGATTACCCCCACGCCAGGACGTAGTTCTTCAATGGACCCCCCAATCCTAGGCTTGCCTTGGTGTCTTCTTCCAGACTCAAAAGTGTAGTGTCCCAATCCACATTCCTGAGGCAGAATGGAGGTAGAGCCCAGTGTGACTTAAACACCCGTCACAGAGCCCTGTTTATGAAGCTGCAAAGAACCCGCTTACCGAGGTGTCGTTGATGGTATTTTACAGGGGTTTACAACACCTCATAAAGGCCCTTTATTCAGCATGCTTAATTTTAAATAGGCCCTTAAATTGTAGGGCATCTAAATGTCACTGTGCTTTGAATATTTATATACCTTCCCCAGGGAGAAAACAGCAGAAACGGCCCAGACAGAGGGAAAGACCAGGCCACCATCCCCAGATGCTCCAACCGGAAACCTTTGGGAATGATGGGAGGGAGGGTCCTCTCTTATTAGCAGGGTTGGGAGAAAGACGTGGCAGTTAAGAGCCCCCCAGCAGCTGGGTGCTGGGATTGCGGGGAGACAAACCTTGCCCTGTAAGTAACATGTCAGCTGGTGGGTGAACAATGTTAATATGAAAGAGCCAGCACGTGTCGAGGGGCTGCTATGTGCCTGGTTCCTTGCAGAGCTTAATTTAATCCTCACCACAACCAAATTAGGCAGCTGTTTTAATTTAATTTTAATTAATTCATTAATTGCCCTCATTACAATTCTATTCCAAGTGCTCCCCAGTTGGGAACCTCACTCAGACTTATTTACCTTCGTATCCCTGTACTGTGAAGTAAGAAGACTAGCAGGGGAAAGAATTACTAAGTCCATTTGAGCCAACTCCCACCTTCATGTTTGCACCTTCAGTATCTCAGATTAAGCAGGTCAAATTCCAAACACTGGCAAAGCACCTACTGTGTGCCAGCACCATGCTAGGGGAGAATATGCCACATTCAGAATGGAATGTAATGAGGGCTCCTTGCTTTGTTCCATTTTCTCAGACATTAGTTTATTCATTCCTTCAACACACTGTTACTGAACAGTGATGAGGTTTAGGGACTGGGGATATAGAGAAGATACTCCAGAAGCTCACTGTAGCAGTTTGGCATTATTTATGAATTCCAAAATTAGATATTGGATTATGCTTGTAAACTGGTCTTTTCCTCTGGGCGTGATTAAGCTATGATTAGGGGTTTGTTTGGGCCATGTCAGTAGGGTGTTGAGTCCCCGCCCCTTGGTAGGTGGGGACTCACAGATAAAAGACATGGCAAAGGACAGAATTGGAGTTCTAATGTGGAGTTTTTGAGCTGGAGACCTGGGAGGTAAACACATACAGGAGCTTGGTTGTGAGGAAGGAGAGAAGGCCCCGGGAAGAGATGAGCCATTTGCCTGATAGTCTACAGCTGGCCTTGTGGAGAGAACAAGCAGTTGAGCCTGGAGAGAATCAAGCCCTGGGGAGAGAGACAAAGCCTAGAGAGCCTGACCATGGAGCCTTAAGAGGAAGAGGAAGGCTGAGTCGGCAGCCATTTTGCTCCAACATGTGGCAACAGACTTTGGTGAAGGAAGTAACTTATGCTTTACGGCCTGATAACTGTAAGATTCTACCCCCAATAAATACCCTTTATAAAAGCCAACAGATTTCTGGTATTTTGCATCAGCACCCCTTTGGCTAATACACTTACACTACCCTGCAGAGAGGGGATAAGAAAACTGACAATTAGAAGATAATATGGCAACTTCTATGCTAGGGAATGTGCAAGGAACAGGAGCTCTCAGGTCTACCATCCTTTCCTTCTTCCTCCTGTAAAAAATTACAGATTTTATCTGGGGAGGCACTGTATGCAAATTATCTTAAGAGAAAATGGGAAAGTACTTCTTTGGACCACGTACTCTCAGCCACCAGAGTTTTCACAGCCTCATCCCACTCCAGGACTATTCCATCATTTCTCCTTTTTCCCGGGAGTAGATAAAGGCCTCAGAAGAACATCATTAGAAAGGTGCTTTTGTTCTAACCCAGGAGATCGACCATACTTAGACTTTAAGACTTTAGTTACTTTTATTGAGCTAAGCCCACGGGCGTCTGCAGCACACCTCACGCAGGAGGGAACTGCAGCCCCGAGGTTCTAAAATGGCTCCCTTTTATAGGGGGTCGCCGACGCAGTTTGCAAGCAAGCAGGGTGTACAGAAGCGGATCTTGGCAGTTAGCTAGTGTCTGCACAACTTCAAGGTTCTGATAACTTGGGACACAGCTGCAAGGTTGAGATGTTTTTGC
>JAQZBX010036227.1:0-24259 GCA_029593785.1 Cabassous unicinctus
TAGTTCTTGCCCTGAACTATTGCCAAATGGATCAAAGAGTGTATCTGTGAGATCTGCCTGGGAGAGCAATAAATCAGTTAGCTATGAACAGTGCAAGCCTGTTGCAGTAAAACCACATGGTAACAATTTTGAATATACAGCAAAAATTAGGACCCCAGCTGAAAAAGAACAATTGTTTGATGAACTTACCAAAAGGAAAAGACCAGATTGAGGCAGCACTTAGTCAAATGCCTTCTACTGGAGGATAAATCACTTTGCTGACAAGATCAAATCAGGAAGCTTTGGAAGATTGTTTGGAAAGGATTAACTGAGAACTGGGTTCAGTTTGCATGACACTAAAGAAGATTCATGTTTTGCGCACCTCTGCAAATCTTTGAGATTTGTAGCCATTAAATTTTGAGACATTTTTGCTTGCACTAATGTATAATTATGCCCTCAGAAAAGGCAAACAATTTTGCACTGTTTATAAGCCTTCAAATAGTTTTACAATCATGCTCTTCTTTACACTTGCTATTTTATACTTCAAATGGCCACATATTTGTAAATAGTACATGTCTCCAATTTATATCAAGAATAAGAAAATGTAAACAGGGAAACAGCTTGTTTCTAAACAAATAGTGTTATCTTTTTACAATTAGCTTTGCACACCAATTTTATAAACTTATTCTACATTGTAAAAAAAATAACATCTTACATTAGTATGGTACATTTGTTACAATTGATGAACAAATATTGAAACATTTCTACTAACCATGGTCTATAGCTTACATTATGGTTTACACTGTGCACTGTACAATTTTATAGGTGTCAAAATGTATAATGGCCTGTATCCATCATTACAATATCGTGCAAAACAATTCCAGTGCCTTAAAAATGCCCTATATTCCACCTATTCTTCCCTTCCTCTCCCCTCAGAACTTCTGGTAACCACATCTTTATATCAATGTTACATATTCTTCTGTCACGACAATAATAATAAGTCTACTTTGGTCCATCGCTGCATTCCCCCCTTATGTTTGTTTGTTCCTTAATCTTGAGGATTTTGGGATAGTGGTGATACCTGCTCTGTTTCAGATTGAGAAGGAGCTTTTATCTAATGGGGCAGATGGAAGGAACTGTTTTGCTTGCAGTTGTTAGATACTCTTTGCTTTGGGATGGGGGATGTCCATCATCATCATTTTCTTTGTTGTCCTGGGCAAGTCTGATGAACTGGAGATTAGGTGTTAACTGCAACTCTGCTGAGAGTTAGGGCTCAACCAACATATGAACAGTCCAAAGATTTAAGTATCTGGTACATATGTTTAATGGGTGTAGTGCTAATTATAGACTCAAATAAAAGGGGTAGAAGAATCATATGTAGGGAAATTATAAATGAGTCTCTCTTTTACATTGGGGAAATATGTTATCATATATTCCAAGGTAAGGCCCAATGATGGAGTGCTGATTTCATGGAGTTGTGTGCCTTGCCTCTGGTGTCCAGATGTCTCAAGATCTAGAGCCCTTAGGAACACCCCTGTTTAAGAGTTTGTTTACTGTGGCAGTTAGTGAGATCTTTCTGAGAAATGCATATGTATAACCTCTGGATTGACTTACCAGCTCACTTTGAAATATCTTAGCCATAAAACTCTTTTGTACTTAATTTTTCCCTCTTTTAATCAAGGTCTTTTTCTAAATTCATTGCTGGTTAGTGCTTGGTAATAATGCCTTGGTGCCAGAGAGGCTCATCCTTAGGAGTCATGTTCCATACTGAGGGAAGATAGTGAGTTTACTTGCTGAGTTTGGCTTCCAGAGAGGCCACGTTTGAGTAACAAGGAGGTTTTCAAGGGGGCAAGTCTTAGGCAATAGAGATTATCAGGCTAAGTTTCAATTTTATAAGAATAAAGTTCATAAGTGCAAGCATTACATCAAGGGCTTGGCATATTGGTCTGTTTTCTTTTATCAGTCACTGTTTATGTACTCTAGAGATTCTTGCCATTCTGTTAGAAACTGTAGCAGGATTCCCCAGGATGGGAATTTAATATTTGTTGGTTATTGTGTGGGTCTCCACCCATGGAGATAATACCCTATGACCACATAAGCACACTCATATTCCATAAAGGCATGCTTCAGATGCACCCTTCCCCACCATCAGCACCCTGCAACAGTGACCCTCCCCTACCATAGTTGCCAAATAATTACATTGAGACTACCTAGAAAATCCAAAATAATCTCCCTATTTTAAGATCAGCTGATTAGCCATCTTAATTTCATCTGCAGCTGTAATTCCACTTTGCCTTGTAACCTAACATATTCACAGTTTCCAGGGATTAGGACATGAGCATAATCAGAGTACGCATTATTTTACCCACCACAGTACTATAGCCTTATTGCAGAATACTTCCTCAGGAGACCCAGACTCCCCTTCTATAAAGGGCAGATAACTGGGTGAGAAGCCATGACTTCCTATGTTGACAGCTCAAATAAGTGTCTTCTCACCAGGCATAGGGAATTTTTTTGTCCTATAGATGAGGTAACACTTTTGTTAGCTGAATATATTCATCCCCTCTCTCACCATAAACAATAAATCACTCACACAGATTCTTTTGTGTCAAAATAGCCTAATTTCCACTCCATCCCTCATCACTGTTACAAAGTTGGTGCTCACATTACTTCTGATGGTTAGTTACTGCCACCTAGACTCATTTGCTCCAGAATTCCATCATCTTTTAAATAGAGAACTCATTTCAATGACAGCATTTCCCACAACATTCTAAGCCTATAAAGGACAGCCATTACATATGTTATGAATCTTATCTCTTCCATTATTATTTAACTTCTTAATGGCTTAGTGAAAGTCTTGTCCAATGGGTTCTCTTGGTTGACATATTCAGGGCAATAGGTGTTATTATTTACATGTAATAAATTCAATCCATAATTCCTATCTCCGTACATCTTTTGATTGTTTCTCATAAATTATGCCAGGGAAGTTCTGTCATCTCAATTTCATTTAAGGTAAACTATGATTAAATCCAAGATTAAGTCACTTCCACCTATTCAAGTTAACACATTAAATCGAGATTCTTGAATAAGTCCACCCATATGAGTAAGTTTAGTATCCTACTCTGGTGTAACATTCTTGGAATTCATTCCTACACATATTCCCCAGGTTCTAGAAGATATCAACTAACAAAATATGGCAATCTTTTTGATTTATAAGCTATTTTGTTACAGAGAAGACTATGCAATTCTCCCCATGGGGCATATTAGTAACTAAGTACTTATGGGCTTCAGAGTCATAAAGGGTGATTGGGTAGATTATAAGGAGAATAATCCATGTGAATAATCCTTGTGAAGCAACTGCCTTCAGTGAATCCTTTATCCAGATTTAAGAAAGGAGGGACTAATCTACTCAGACATGAGAGGAGAGGTTGCTTTTTCTGGTAAGGGAAGCTCAGGAGTATATAGAATTTCAAGTTTCATCAGAGTCAACCTAAAACACCCCAGTCCCAAAGCTCAGAGTC
This sequence comes from Cabassous unicinctus, assembly GCA_029593785.1. NCBI lineage: Eukaryota > Metazoa > Chordata > Mammalia > Cingulata > Chlamyphoridae > Cabassous > Cabassous unicinctus. Next base: position 3,501 of record JAQZBX010036227.1, read on the forward strand.
TCACTCATTTCAAATGTCTTCCATAAAACAAAAATGAGTTGCTGAGGCTGTGTGTTCAATTGTAGCTGTGATTCTGAAGTTTGCATATTTAAAATTTTAAATCTAATCCTAAACCACATATTCTCTGAAGCTACCAGTACAGAGATCTCCAAACTATGGTCCATGAGCTAGATGGCTCATGCTAGGAAAATTTTTGACATTTTTCACTGTCTGAAAATATAATAAAGAAAATTATATAACAGACCATATGTAGCCACATATGTCCTAAAATATTTAATATCTGGCCCTTTACAGAAAGTTTCCTGACCACCTTTCTAGAAAAGGGATTATTTTTAAGGCCATATATTAGTTCTGGAATTATCTTAAAATGCCTCAATCTAAGAGTTAAAAGTTCAGTGCTCTTCCTGTCAACACTTTACCAGAGGTATAAGCAGTCATCCTACTCCTCAGACCCTGTAGTCATTATTATATCCATATGGTCAAGTAAAGCAGCTTCTTTACCTCTTAATGTCTGCAGTCAATCAGCACTTCATATCAAGTATTTATAGGTGATAATTTCACAAAGCCAAATTTTACTAATACTTTATTTTCACCAGAAGATATATCATTAAAGTGTTTAAGCTCAAATAATTGGGCAATTCAATCACATCATGTCATATGGAGAGTTCTAATACCAAAATCTGTCAGGATCCAGTCAGAACATGGAAACCACTACACATATCTCAAACAGAGGTAATTTATTCTAAGAAACTGATTTCACATCTAATGGAAGAGCATAGATGCTGAAAATGGGATGATGACACAATGTCAGAAAAAAATCAATAATAGGAATATGCTAGTACCTCTAGGACTGAAGGGACAAAGAAAGAGATGGTGACAGCAGTTCCTTCACAGAGAATCTGGAATTATGATGGGCCTGTCAAACAGGAGCTGGGTCTATGTAGCAAAGAGCTATTCAGCAGGCGTTTGACCAACTGGAGTGGAAGGGATGCAGCTGCTTTTGGAAATGCCAGTCAAAGCAGGTGAATGAGGATAGCCTGTTTTCTCCTCTCCTGTTGTCTTTCAGTCTTTTCAGTCTTCTGCTCTCCCTACATAGACTAAAACTATTTGGAAAATGGAGTCAAGGAAACCTGGTACATATCATTCCCTACTAGACTGAGCAAGTCGGAGAAGTACAGGAATTGGACAAGAAACAACTTTAAAAAGGACTGTCAAACTTGCTTTGTATTCAGCAACAAACTAAAAATCTCCAATTCTAATAATTTTTCTTTATATTCCTTCTTATTATGCATGTACATTATTACATTATCTGTGATAATATTTCCTTCCAACTCTTATACTATTATTTCTTTTCCTTAACTTACTACACTCACTGGATTTACAATAAAATATTAGAAATGCTAATAGTGAGCACTGGTGTTTTTTCTCCATTGCAAAGTGAAAGTTTTCAACATTTCAAAATTGTGTGTGATGTTTGCTATGGGCTATAGAGTTCCTTTATTTCTGCACACTCTAAAGCTTTCACCTCACAAATTACTTCACTTACTTCTTTAATTATTGCTTCTATCCTCAGTTGCTCACTTTTTAAAAAGAAATTCTTATATTGGCTCTCCATTCCTTGTTCTCCAAATTATCATATCTGTCATTATTACTGTTTCCTCCATTTTCTATAAATGCTATAATGGTAGCCCTTGGCCAAATTCTCTGTTCACCTAAGGGCTGGTGGATCCTCTTATCATTTTTATAACTTCTGTACAGACTGTTGCATCTGCCTCAGTATCTGGCAGAGTTCATTTAATGAAGCACTGCTGATACAAACTTCTCAGACTTCTAGGACCTGACACTTTGAAACTCTTGGCATTCAAGTGAGTAAAAAACGTCAGATCCAAATATTTATTGGTATCAAGATACCTAATATCTCTTCTTATGCCCACAGCATGTTACATGTGGGAAACAATTCCTAGGTAACATCAACAGTAGTTCCCCAGCTGTTCAAAAATATCTGAGTAGGAAATTGAGAGAAGCCTAAGTTTTCTTATTCAAGACAGCAAACCATATTCTGATGAATTTCAAATATATACATACTCACATTTATGCATTGCAAAGTATTTCAACAGTGTAGTGAGCATGTTCATAAAGATAGTTATCCTTTTTTATTTCCAGAAATTTTCCCTTGGTCCTGTTTATATACTATCCAGATTAACAATGTTGTGGGAGAGTACATAAAAAAATATGTAAAGAGAAAAGAAATGTTACTTAACTTACAGAGACTATCCAACTTTATTCAACTTACAATTTTATTTCTCAATTCTGCCCTGATTTTAGCCATGAGTTCTTGGAGAATGTTATAAACTAAAGTATTCCCCAGAACCATCTGGTATAGATAATCACAGACATTGCCAGTAGGGAGACAAAGGACTGTGGTACCAATCTTCTTTTTATATCATTGATATATTTTATATCATTGAATCCTGTTCTACAGAACCCACTGTATCAGTGCTCTGTGTAAAACACAAGAATGTGGAAAGTCAGCCAGAGCAGAAAGAAGCTTTAATAGATTCACTGTTTCTTGTTGAGGATGATTTTACTTCAGAGGGCAGAAATCTGATTATTTCTAAAAGGTTAGTAGTAAGGTTTTCTGTATACTCTGATAATGACTTACTCACTGCATTGTTTTTCTCTTTCAGTTTCCTCATTGAAATATGACATTCTCCCCTCTTTCAGTAAAGCTTAAAAAAGTGTTAGATTTAGTTATAAATGACTACAAGAGGGAGATGAACTTAGAAAATGGAATTCTGTTTTTAAATTCATTCATTCAACAGGCACTATAATTGCTTATGAAGTAACAGACATTGTGATGGGCACTGAGGGCAACAAGGATGAGTAGACAACCCCTTTAACCTAAAAATAAACTCAGTCTGGTTGTAAAGACAAGCCAAGCAAAAAATCAATGGAATTCCATTTTTAAATTCATTCACTCGGCAGACATTATTATTGCTTTCCTGCCACATGACAATGCACATGGCAGCATGTTCTTCTTCCTTTTCCGGGTTCCATTGACTTCCAACTTCTTCTTCTCCATGTTGCTTCCTATATGTCCAAATATCATTCTGCTTATAAAGGACTCCAGTAATCAGGATTAAAGATTAACCTGATTGAGTTGGGCCACACCATAACTGAAGTAACATATTCAAGGGATCCTATTTACAATAGTCAGCATCCACCAGAATGTAGACCAACACCAAGAACATGCCCAAACTGGGGTACACAATTCAATCTGCCATACAAGGGAACCTCAGAGAGGGTAAGACTCAAAATCTGAATGTAAAGTTTTCCCAGTTCTTGATTAGATGTTAAGCTTTAGAGACCCAGAGGGAGACTTCCAGGGAGCCAAACCAAAAAAGCAACAGTTGATAGCAAAAAAATAACAAGCAGAACCATCAGTGGGTGTACACCATAGGGGAAAGAGATTTCTCAGTTTAAGTCTTGACAATGTAAGTGGCTGCTGTAACAAAAGAAGGATAACAATCATCAGGAGAAAAAAATAGATCCCAAAGTCTTTAAAATATATTATTCATGATGACTAATGAAACATTAAAATATGAGTCATACTGAGAAAAGAAAAACACTCATTGGAAGTTGACTCTAAATGGATCCAGTTACGGAATGTAAAAGATAAATACTTCAAAGCAGATGTGATGATTAAGCTCATGTGTCAACTTGGCCAGGTAATGGTGCCCAGTTATTTGGTCAAGCAAGTACTGGCAAAATTGTTACTGTAAGGACATTTGGTTGTCATAAATCATCAGTAAGTTGATTGCATCATGGCCCATTACATCTACAATCAACTGAGGGTTGCTTTCAGCAATGAGAAACATCTTACCCAATCAGTTGGAGGCTTATTAGGAAAAGTGGTGATTGTAGCAGTCAGAAGGGAATTTTCATCTCTATTTTGGCCAGCCAGCTTCTCCTGGGGAATTCATCATAAACCTTCATAAGAGTTCCCAGTGTGCAACCTGCTTTATGGAATTTGGACTCGTACATCCCCACAGTGGTGTGAGACAATTTTATAAAATGTCATAACATTTACACATATTTCCTGTCAGTTCTGTTTCCCTAGATAACCCTGACTAATACAGTGGATATTTTAAGTTAGTTCAAAGGACTAAAGTAAACTATGTATGAATAATTAAATGTGAATTTTTTATTAATATTAGAGATAATCACAACAGGGAAAAATTATAAAAATGAAATAATCAAACTGATAAAAACAAAAATAATAAGAAAATATTGAAAGCAGAAAAATAAAATAACATTATTTAGAGGGAGAAAATAACAATTAATGGTTTACTACGTATCAGAAAAAATGGAGGCCAGAAGACATTGAAATTACATATTAAATGTGTTGAAAAAAACTGTTAACCCAAAATTCTATACCCAGTCAAACTATCTTTCAAATACGAATGCCTATTGAAATCATTTTCACATTAAAAGCTGAGAGTGCTAAGATGCTAGCAGAACTGCACTTTAAGAAATATTAAATAAAATCCTTAAGACTGAAGGGAAATGATATCAGTGGGTAACTTGATTATAATTTTACAGGAACAAATGAAGAACACCATAAATGATAAAAAATGTGGGTAAATATAAAATACCAGACATGCACACATATATGTAAATAATTGCTCTCTAAATTGCTTTATAAGACATATGACTCATTACAGAAAAAATCAAACCCTATTTTCTTATGTTTTTAACATATATAGACATGATACATATGATAATAATAGCATAAATATGAAGAGGTGAAAATGGAACAATACAGGTTGGAAGTTACTGTTTTATCAGAAATAATATAGTATTAACCTATAAAAATAGTGATAAATTTAAGAATTATGTGGTAATACCCCAGCAATTACTACTACCAAATAAATGAAAGGATATTAAAATAAGGCAGGCAATGGGGAAAGAGAGCTAAAAACAACATATTATATAAAAGAAAATAGAAAGGAAAATGGCATACCTAAATCCCACCATATTTTTCAAATTACATTAAATATAAATGGACTAAATATACATATATATGTATATATAAATGGACTAAGCATTCTAAGAACAGGAATTGTCAGAATTGATAAGAAAGCAAGACTCACCCATATATTGTATAAAAGAAATTACCTTTAAATACAAAGACACCAATGGGTGGAAAGTAAAAGGATGGAAAAATATTACCATGCAACCAATAAGCTGTACTAATATCAAATAGAACATATTTCAGACAAGGAGTATTACTAGAGAAAAGAAGGACATTTTATAAAGATAAAAATATTATTTATCTTTTAATATTTATTAAAAATATTATTATTTATAATAATATTTAAGGTACCCACTGATACCATTTCTCTTCAGCCTGAAGATTTTATCTAGTATTTCTTGAAGTACAGTTCTGCTAGCAAAAATAGGACTGAAAGGAAAAATAGACATATATCATTTATAGTTGAAGGTTATTATACATATTTATACTATTATTATCTCAATAATTGACAAAAGAAATAGGCAGAAAATCAGTATGTATATAGAAAACTTGAAAAACTCCATTGAATAACTTGCGCTAATTGACACTTATAAAACACTCAACTCAAAACAGCAGAATAACCATTCTTTGCAAGTGCACATAGAACTTAAAGCAGGATGTCCCAGGTGCTGAGCCACAAAATATGTCTAATAAATATAAAAGAATGAAATCATACAGATATGGCCCCAACAAAATTAAATTAGAAACTAATAATAAAATGATATTTAGAAAATTCAAAATACTTAGAAATTATATAATATATGTTTAAATATCCATGTATCTAAGAAGAAACCAAAAGGCAAATTAGAAAATATTTTGAACTGGGAAATGAAAATACAATATATACACATTTTTGGGATACAAGGAAAGAAGTAAAATTAATAGTTTTAGATGTGATTATGAGAAAAAAATCAGTGCTCTAAGTTTCCAAATTAAAAGGTAGAAAACAAGATAAATGAAATTCAAAGTAAACAGAACGAAATGAACAATAAAGGTAAGAGTGGAAATCAATGAAATAGAAAACACACAAAAATATAGAAAAATTAGTGAAACCAAAGATGATTCTCTGAAATAAAAAATCAATAATTTGGAAAACCCTCTAGCTAGGCTGATCAAGCAAAAAGATAACCGACATAAAACACCAACATCAAAACATTAAAGAAGGATCATCACTACAGTTCCCACAAACATCAAAAGGATAATAAATTAATTCTATGAACAAATATATTTCAATGAAATTGAAAACTTAGATAAAATGGAAAAATTCCTTGAAAGACATAAATTACGAAAACTGACTTGCAAAGAAATAGAAAACCTAAATATTCCTATATCTATTAAAGAAATTGCATTTGTAATTAAAATCCTCTCTGAAAACAGAACCCCAAGGCCAAATGCCACATATACTGAATTTTTTATCATGTCTTCCATAAAAAAATAATTCTGAAAAACACTGAAATATTAAAGGAGAAGGGATATACTCATTCTTTAAAGCTGGCATTATCTTGATACTAAATCAGATAATTAACACAAATTAAGAAAATTAAACATAATATCTCCTGTGAATGTAAGTTCAAATATCCTTTAAAAATATTAGAAATTTAAATCTGGTAAGACATTAAAGAATAATATATCATGAATAAATGGGCTTTATCCCAGGAATTGAAATTTAGTTTAACATACAAAAATTAAACAATGCATCTTACCTTTATAGTAAAGGAAACATTTCAATTGGTGAAGAAAAATGATTTCATGAAATTAGACATGAATTCATTATAAAAACTTCTGACAAAATAGTAATTAAAAGAAGCTTCCTTAAACTTAAAAAAGATAGCTACTAAAAACTTACAGCTAATATTATACTTTATGGGCAATCATAATATTTTGTCAAAAACAGGACAACAAATGACTTTCATCTAATGAATGAAAAACATATTGGTATATATGCACTCAATTAAATACTATTCAAATACTATCCAGTGATAAAAAGGAACATATGAACAAAAGAGATGAATTTCAAAAACTTCTTTTTAATGGTAGAAACCAGACACTTAAAAACTGTGATGGTACAATAACATTTATTTGAAATTCTAGAAAAGCCAAAATTTTATTGACTGAAAGAAGATCTGTGATTGCCTGGGCTGGGAGTGCAAAGTGGCATGAAGGAATATTTTGGGTGATGGAGATGTTCTTTGTATCAATTTTTGTTGTGGGAACATGCCTGTACATATTCATAAATGAACTGTTAATATGGGTGAATTTATTACATGTAAATTGTATTTCTGTAAAACTCTAAAATAAACAAGCATAAAAAGAAGATAGTGTAACATAACTGAGAGTATACAACTCTCTTCTTTTACTTCCATGAGATCATCCTGCCTGAGTTTTCCTTCCTTTTACAAACTCTTTATTCCCATTTAATGAATGGACATATGCTCCTGTTCTCTTATCACCAATCCTTACAATCTTTTTCTGTAAGACATTGCCCATTTCATGGCTTCAATTATATGTAGATAGCACTATGTTTTATAGCTTCAGACCTAACTATTTTTCTAGACGCAATTCCACTCCATCCTCCTGAGAGTTTTCCAAACATTCTTACTTATATGTTCCACCATGTTTCTATGTTCAAGGTAAAAAAAGGTACGATTTACTACCACCCCCAGCACTCAAAGCAGTTCCTTCAAAACATCTGCAAAAGTCATTATAACTACACTTTTTGAGCCTACTAGTCATCATGAAAAGTATTTAGCAATTAACTCATATAATTTTTATAAAAATGGTTGATTTATGATTACCAATCTTTCTCTAAAAATGACATCTCTAAAGCTCAGGAAGTTAAACAAATCATCCAAAGTAATACAAGAAATAAGAGGTAGAGCTGAGATATCAATGATCAAGTTCTTAATCACTGGACTGTACTATTCCTTTTAAAGTAAACCATCAAGTAAATTCAGTCTTGAATTTTGTCCTGTTTGTTATTTTTTTCTATCTTGTTCTGTATGTTAAGAGCTAATGTAGCCCTTTTTGTCCTGATTCTGCATTTAGCATCTGTTTGGCCCTGATCAAATTATTCAAAAACTGAGTCTAAGTTCCCTCATCTCTTAAATCATGTACTAATGCCTACCATATAATCAGTTAAAAGATGTAATAATACTTCAGAGGATAATTTTAAATATTTACATATTAATGTATGTAATTTACCTAGTGCAGAGCACCTAAAATACTAAGTATTACTTAACAGGCAGCTAAAAATACTATCACTTTTTCCAATAAACCAACACATACTTTTCAATTGTTTTTCTCACAACCTTTACTTCTTTTTCAATTTGTTGTGGCTCTAGTAAAGGTATGTATCACCACTCTCATTTAAGCCACAGAGATAAGCCTTAACTACACCCTCCTATCCATCCTGCACAGTGTCATTGTCCTTTACTCCTTATACAGTAATTGTAGCATATCATTCTTTTATACAAAAACCTTAAGTCCCTATTGCTCACCTAATCAAATTTGAACTTCTTAGTCTTTCTTTAAAAGTCTTTCAAATATTTGATATGAGCCCACCTCTGATATTCCTGTAAAATGGTAGTCTTTTTGACTTGATATTTCCCAGTTACATCTGGTACTTCTTTATACCTTGGTTGATGCTGCTCCCTTTGTACCAATAAGTCTCCACGTAACTTTAATGATTTGTAGGTATGTATCAAGATTTGGTTAAAATTAGTCCACTTGAATAAATACCCTTCTGTGATTCTCAGATGGTAATGAACACTCTTTCCTTTGAAATTGTATAGCCCGCGTCTTATGAAACTTTGAGGGGCAGAAAAGCAGGGTAGAAAAAGCATAGATGTTTGAGTCAAGGGACTTAGATTCATTTTCTGAGTCCTCTAATACCTGGCTATTAAATCAGACAAATCATTTGATGATTTTGAGAATCATATATCTGAGTGCATGTGGTAATTACAGAAAAATGTATAATTATTATAATTATTACCAGAACATGCCATTTGCTACACTACCATGAAGTATAGCTCTTTAATTTTGACATTCTGATGTTGAATAGGGATCTCTCAGGACTTAAGAATTCATGTCATATATCCTTAATTGCTCCAGCACGCAACAAATATGTACCCAGTAAACATTTTGAAAACCATTCATAGAAAAAAATGTTTGACTTTAGTATGTATAAATCCTCGAGTATATATATATACACACACACACATATATGTATGTATACATGTAAGAAACATTGATAATACTTTTCATTATAAAATTAATGTGCAATATGTGGATGAAAAATTTGAGATACTTTCTTTGCACATCCTAAACTAGTAAATCCCATTGATGCTAATTATAATATTTTCCTAAATGTGACTAAGATTATTTTTCTGCACTCCATAAACCCATTTTATGAGCTTCTGAGCAATATTTGGACCGTTTAAAAATGTTAGCCTAAATTTCAAGTGTGGTTTTCATCTTTTGTTGAGTTAGGATAAAAGATGGAAACTGTAGAGGTTGACACACTACTCTGCTACATTTCAGCCTCTACCTTTTTTCTTTAGTCTGGCATAAGGATGACATTTAGGACAAATCCAATCTGAATGTGATAAGCATGTTGGTTATTATTGATTGAAACATGAGACTCAGCTGCAACTATTTAATAGCAACAACATCATAAAAATAACAATAACAATAGCTATCTTTTATTAATGTGCTAGGTAGTATTGCATGTGTCTTATATGTGTGATTTCTTTCAATTTCCACATCAATTTTATGAAATAATTATTTCCATTTTGCAAATGAGGAAGTTATGGCACAGAGAGCTTAAATACATTTCCTGAGGTCACATACCTAGAATATGGTGGAGCCAGTTTTTGAAACCAGACTGTTTGAATCCAGACCCTACTGTCTACGATTAAAATTTCAGAGAAAATAAATTAATCTTGTACCATTTAAAGGGTCACATATACTTATGTATTAAACATGTGCATTAAACCATAAAATCCTATTTGGCCAATTACATATGATGAGGAGGGAGTAGCAGTTTAGAAAATAATCAGTATGGCTAGGATGGTTAAATGTCTGTGATGAGCTCCAAAGATGTATAGGTCTCAGTCCCTGGAACCTATGAAGTTACCCTAAACAGTAAAAGAAACTTTGTGGAAATGATTAAGTTAAGAGTCTTGATATGGGGAGATTATTCTAGATTATCTGGGTTACCATAAATGCCTTTACAAGTGTCCTTTTACGACGGAGGCAGAGGGAGATTTCACATAGAAGAGGAGAAGGCAATGTGACCACAGAAGTCACATGCCAAGATTGGACTGATGTTGCCACATGCCAAAAAATGCTGGCAGCCACCAGACGCTGGAAGAGGCAGGGATATATTATCCCCTAGAGCGTCTGGAGACAGCATAGCCTGGCCAACACCTTGATTTTGCCCTAATGAAACTGATTTCAGATCTGACTCCCAGAACTGTGCAATAAAAAAAGTGTGTTATTTTAAGCCACCAAGGTTGTGCCAATTTGTTACAGCAGCCGTAGGAAACTAATGAAGTGTCAAATGAAGCAGCAGACAACTCGCATGTAGCCTCTATTCCTTTCTGGACTGGGAATATTAGTTATTTGTTTCCAGTGAAGTGTCCCAAGCCTAATGCGTTCTATAATATGTTGAAGTGTTTTGCAATTAAAAAAGGTGTGGAGGCCATTTTAAAAATCCATGTGCTGAATATCAGAGACATTTCTTTGCTACATATTCTGAACTTATCTGTCAAAGTTATTTAAGGTATGCACCTTGAAAATATTATCTCCCTCTTTTTTTCCATTTTACCTATTATGTCATGCATTCAAAGAAAGTGTCAAGATTAATATAGTACTTTTTTAAGAAAAAAATCATCATACAAATTAAATGAAATCCTTATACTCCTTTCCCCAAATTCTCCTCTTTAGTCAGTGGCATCACACTCTCTAGAGGCAACCACTGTCAGCATTTAGCTGCATAATTACCATGCATTTCTTTTATTTTCCATATATATATATATATATATATATATATATATGTCTTTCCATCAATATATAATATTGTTTTGTAGGTTTAAAACTCTGCATGTATACTTAACTCTCTGAGGAGCTACCAAACTGTCTTCCACAGTGGCTGTACCATTTTACATTGCCTCCAGCAATGAATGAGTGTGCCTATTTCTTTTCATCCTTTCCAACACTTGTTATTTTCTGTTTGCTAGTTGTTTTTAAGAGCACCCATTCTATTGGTTGTGAAATGGTGTCTCATTGTGGTATCGATGAAACTACATTACCCAAACAGTGAATCTGAGTTAAACCATGGAATATAGTTAGTAGTACAATTGCAAAAATGTGTTATCATCAATTGTAACAACTGTTCCACACTAATGCAAGGTGTTAATAATAGGGTGGTGTATGGGAATCCTGTATTTTATGCATGATTGATTGTTCTGTAAACCCACAACTTCTCTAATAAAGAAAAAAAACCTGTACATATGTTTTAGTGTATATATTGTAACTTGTGTTTTCTCTTAACACAATGTCCTTGTGTCTTATGCTTGTTCAAACATGAAGCTTTAGTTCATTCATACATCATATATCATTTTTAACTGATATATATTAAGCCATTGTATGAATGTTTTACCTTGTGTTTTTGTTCTTCTGTTATGCAAATTTAGGCCTGTCTTTCACACTTATTCTTCCCAAAGTATCAGAATGAACAGAATATAATGCCTGGTAGTTAAAGTTTAAAATCATTCTAAGCATTGTGATGCTGGAGTTTCAGTAAGTCAAACTTGGACTCGGCTTTTAGTTTGATAAAGTATTATATAAAGAAATTTATATTATTTAGCAAAATACCTCAGATAAAATGCTTATTCTGATTGCCTCTAATGATCTTCATATGAATGTTCAAATTGGTTTTCTAATCTTACCATTATGTAAATGTCTAAAATGCAAGCAAGCACAAGGAATTAGTATTAAAATGGATTTTAACAAAATTTTGATCCTGTGCATACATATGTAAAGTTTCTTTGTTTACATACACCATTCATGCTGTGCTGGGAGCAATTGTTTCATTATTCTTCATGAATTTCTATCAAAATTGGAATATCTCTTGTGGTTATGTGTCTATTTTATATGTATGGTGGAAATACTTTATAATGGTGTGCTACTATTCATCTCTTTCCAACATTTTCAGAGACATTGCATTAGTAGCTTGAAATTGACCATGGTGGTAGCATTTGCTCTACAATAATCAAATGCTTCAAAAAGGACCTTTTATTCTGGAGATTTGGCTGTTAAATATTTACCAAAAACTACTAATGGGATCCCAGAGCATCAGAGATCAAATGGCAGCACTTAACTGCTAAAAGTAAGGTGAACATGTTTACCATAAAAGGCAACAGGGGCGTACAGGTAATGAGAATTCTTGGTTTTCAGGAATCTTTAATAGTGGCTAATTAATTATGGTGTTTCTAAAAATAAAATAGATGAGCAGTCTACTAGAGCACTGCATGATCTATAAAGGAGGAAAAAACTCTGTCTAAAAAACAAAAAACCTGTGTCTGGACCAAAAGCCTGACTTGAGTCACCACAATGGGAGCTCACTATGTGACTAACTTTTCAGACCCAAAGCCCTTTGATTGATGGGAAAGCTGAGTCCCTTTGAGGAAGGACCCTGTACCACTGCTGCAAGTACATAGATTAACCTTTCAAGCATTCTCCAAAGAGAGCTGACACTATTACTAGAGTGACTATGCATTAAGAGAAAGGAAATACTCAGACCTTTTAGGCATTACTAGATACTGGATCTAAGTGTATGTTAAAACTTGGGGGCGAAAAGTGTAGTCCACCAGTTAAAACAGAGGTTTAGAACTTGGAATGGTCAGGTGCTAGAGTCTTAGCTCAAGCCCAATTCAGAGTGGGCCCAGGTAACCCAGGTATTTTTCCAGCTTTTAAATATATAATTGTAAAAGACAGAGTAGGCAACTGGCAGAATCCATCCATTTCCTCTCTGACCCATAGGTTGAAGGCCAATATGATGGTAATGGTTAAGTGGAAGCTCCTGGACCTTCCTCTCCTAACCAAGATAGTAAAGCAGAAGTAATTCTTTATAGGAATTGCAGAGATTAATGCTACCAACAGAGAGTGAAAGAAGCAGGAGTGTTGTCACCTGTATCCCCATTTAATGTATTAGTTTAGCTATTGGGCCTGGGCAGAAATTGGATAGGTCTTGGAGAATGTCTCTAGATCATCATAAACTTAATCAGGTGGTCATGTAGTGACTCCCAATGCACCTGCTTTACCAAATGTATTATCTCTACCAGGACAAGCCAACATGCATGCAGTAATTGACCTGGATAATGCCCTCGTGTCCATACCTGTTCATAGGGAGCACCAGAAGCAGCTTCCTTTTAACTTGCAGAGCAAAGAATATACCTCTAGGCTTGCCCTAGAGCTATATCAGTTATCCTGCTCTCTGTCATGCTATATCCATTAGAGATCTTGATCCTCTTAATAGTCTAAAAGCTGTTATACTGATCCTCTACATTTGCTACACTTTATTGATTAGAATCGAGCAGGAAGTAGCAAGTACTTTATATACCATAATAAAACATATCCAAACTAGAGAGTGGGAAATAATCTCCATATGAATTTAGGGGCCTCCAAGTCAACAAAATTTCTGGGGATAAATAGTCTGAAGCATGTTGAGATATTCCTCAAAATTGAAAGGCAAGTTGCTGCCCTTTACACAACCTACCTCAAAAAAAAAGATGCATCCTTTTTGGATTTGGAAGGTAACATATACCACAATTTAATGCTTTACTTCAACAATCTACAGACTCATCCATAAAACTGCTGGTTTCTGCTAGAATCCAGAAAAAGTGAAGACTATATAGGAAATTATAGCTATAGTACAAACTATTCTACCAGTTGGGCCTTATGATCCAGAAATCCAAGGATACTCAATGTTCATAGCAATTTGGGATGCTGAATGAAGTCTATCAGTCACCAATAAGAGAACTATAGTGCAGAACTTTAGAATTTTAGAACAAATCTATGTGCTTCTCTGCTGTTAATGAATCTTATTCTGTAAAACAGCTTCTGAAATGCTACTGGGCCTTGATAAAGACTGTATGTCTTAACCATGGGATATCAGGTAACCATGGGACCCCTTGATTCCCATTATAAGAGTATTGCCTGATCTATTAGTCATAGTTTGAATGTATGCAGCAGCTCTGATATGCAAGAGACCAAGCTCAGGCAGGTCCAGAATATACAAGTTGTATGAGCAGAAGATTCAGATTTGTTTGACACTGATTCCTCTTGCATTGCTTCCTTGACCTCAGTCCATGCCTATGATCTCTTTCAGGACTCCTTAAAACCAGTTGACAGAGAAAGAAAAAGACTTGTGTCTGGCTAAGATAGGCCTATACAATTGCTTTTATCACCTATAAGTTGACAGCTACAGTTTATAGCCTGTTTTAATTTCCCAGATGCTAAAACAAATACCATACAATAGGTTGGCTTAAAAATGGAAATTTATTGGCTCACAGTTTTGAGGCTTGGGAAAGTCCAAAACTGAGATATCAGCAAGGTGATGCTTTCTCCCTGAATACTGTAGTGTTCTGGGGCTGGTTGCTGGTGATTCTTGGTCCTTGGCTCTTCTGTCAAGTGGCAATGCACATTGGTAATGTCTTCTCCTTTCTCCTCTGGATTCTGTTGACTTCTGTTACTTGCTCTTCCATGGTCTCTCTCTGTGGCCTTCTCTATAAAGACTCCACTGATAGAATTATGACCCATCCTGATTCAGTTGGATAACATCTTAATTGTAATAATCTTATCAAAAGGTCCTATTCACAATGGGTTCACATCCACAGGAATGGATTAAGATTAAGAACAAGTTTTTTGTGTACAGAACCCAAGCCACCACATAGCTCCACTGAAGGGTGACTCTGAAAGACAGTGGTAAAGATAAATCCTATCAGTGGGCAAAACATCAAGCAGAACATTAGGTTGTCCATTTTCTCTGGGGTGAGAGATAATCAGTTCCAAGACTTACCAGGTTCATAGCCATTAATGGATTGACTGTGTGGCTGGAGAGTCAGAAGGAGCAGGATTGGAAAATTGGTGACAAGGAAATCTTGGCAAGAAATATGTGGATAGACTTTTCAGAATGTGTACAGATTGTGAATATATTTGTATCCAATGTGAATGCCTACCAAAAGGGTCCATGGCAGAGGAAAATCT
The DNA here is from genome assembly GCA_029593785.1 of Cabassous unicinctus. NCBI lineage: Eukaryota > Metazoa > Chordata > Mammalia > Cingulata > Chlamyphoridae > Cabassous > Cabassous unicinctus. The sequence goes on from JAQZBX010036227.1 coordinate 18,844, forward strand.
TAATTATCAAGGTAGACAAAATGGCAAGCTCTGTGGATGTGTCACTTTCCTTCCCCAGTCAAAATCAGTTCTTACTCAAAGGTACCCCAAAAAAGTTGCAATGGAAATAGGGATTGAGGTTATGAATGGGCTTAACAGTATGGTATTCCCCTTCCCAAGGCTGCCTGGCTAATGCTACTGCTTAGTGCCTAGGCTGTCAACAGCAGAGACCACTGAGCATCTGACATGGTACCATTCCGGTTAATCACACTGGATTTATTCCATCATGGAGGGGGTGAAGATTTATCTTTACTGAAAGGCACATATTCTGCTTATGGATTTGCCTTCCTTTCCTATAATAATAATTCTGCAAGTACTACCATCAGTGGACTCACAGAATGTCATAATTATCATAATGGAATTTGCCATAGCAGTGATCCTGATCAAGAAAATCAAAGGACGTTCGGAAAAGGTTCATGCCTATGGAATTAACTGGTCTTACCACATACCTCATTTACCAGAATTTGCTGGAGTAGCTGAAAGATGGAATGGCTTACTGAAAACTTAGTTTCATTGACAGTTGGAGGACAAATCCTGAAGGATAGGGCATTGTCATACAGGATATAGTATATATTTTGAATAAGAGATAATTTTATCATGTTATGTTCCCAATAGCCATCATACAAATAAGTGTGAGAGGTTCCTCTCACTTGCTAATACCCCAAAATTGAAAGAAATCAGAATCTTTAGATATAAATAATAAATAGGGAGAACAAAAATATATTTCTTATATTAAAATGCCGAAAATGTAGATGGAAAGATAGAATTAGAAAACCGCTATTTAGCAACCATTACAGTAATAATTAATTTAATCATGAAATACCAATACATGCTATAACAAATATGCAAAAAATTGATGAGGAATGGATATTGATACACACTCAAGTGCCACTTCACAAAGTAATTATTCACTCTAAAGAGGGAAAGAGTAACTTTACAATGGGGAAAACTGGCAGACATCAACTTAATGAAATGATCAAAGGTAAAATCATCAGTAATAGGATCAATTGAAATTTTGCATCACTTGATAGAATACAATCAGAAGAACATAGTATCACTTTTGTAATATTCCTGCCAAAAATGCTTAACTCAAAAATGCTCATGATGAAATTTCAGACCAATTCAACTTGAGGGAAATTCTACAAGGTGTCAATGTCATGAGAGTCCTCCAAAGCCTGAGGGATTTGTTTGAAGGGGATTGAAGAGGCATGATAATTTAATGCAAAGTATGATCCTGTGACGGCTGCCTTTTCTATAAAAAGACATTTGGGAAAACTGGTAAAACTCAAGTGAGATCTATAATTAGGTAGTAGTAATGTCTCAGTGTTAAGTTCTTGGTTTTGATGGTTGTGTTGCATGCATTTCTGCAGGAGAATGCCCTCATTAAAAGAATACTAATGCATTTGGGAATGACGGAGCATTGCTTTACCAACTTATAAGTGGCTCAGGAAAAAAAAAAAGAGTTTTTCACTGTTTCAACTGTTCTGTAAATTGGAAAATATACCAAACTAAATATTATTTTTCACATTTAAAAATTGTAAAACTCTACATTACTGAATTTGTTACAGCAAAATGCATTTATAATTTCACAAGTAGAGCACAGATTTGATCTCTCTAATTATTGTAGAAAAATTATAGATTGCTGTATTAAGATTTGGAGAGGGCAAAAACTAGAAAAATAAAAAGACATTCTTTTTTTATTTTCTTTAATTTTTTTAAAAACTTTTTATTTTTAAAAAAGATATTTAGATTACATAAATGTTACATAAAAAATATAGGGGATTCCCTTATGCACTGCTCCCCACACCGCCCACATTTACCCCCACTAACAACATCCTTCATTAGTGTGGTACATTCATTGCAATTGATGAACACATTTTGGAGCATTGCCACTAAGCATGGATTATAGCTTACATTGTAGTTTACACTCTCTCCCACACACTTCTGTAGGTTATGGCAAAACATATAATGGCCTGTATCTGTCGCTGCAATGTCATTCAGGACAATTCCCAAGTCCCGAAAATGCCCCGTATCACACCTGTTTTCCCTCTCCCTGACCTCAGAACCTCCAGTGGCTACTGCCTCCACATCAATGACATAAGGTCTTCCATTGCTAGAATCACAGTGAGTCTATAGTAGAATACCAGTAAGTCCACTTAGTCCATAGTTGATTCCCCAATCCTGAGGATTCTGGGGTGGTGATGCCCACTCCACCTCTAATTGAGAGGGGTCTTCAGTCCCATATGGCCGATGGATGGGACTCTCTTGCTTGCGGTTGCAGGCTCTTTCTGTTCCTTGGTATGGTGGTTTTTCATCATCACCACCCTGTCAGTTGTCCTAGGTGAGTCCAACGAACTGGAGAGTAGGTGTTGCAACTCTGCTGAGGCCCAAGGCCGGCTGGCACATGGACAGTCCAAAGATCCAAGTCTCCTGGAAGTACACCTACCAACTCCAGCACCTACTATAGGTTCAAATAGAAGGCACCAAAGAGCCATATGTAGGGAAACCACTACTGAGTCCAATTCTATCACACTGGGGAGCATAAACCCCAAAGTAGGGCCTGCTGGCAAGGCACCAAATTCATGAGCTATCTGCCCTGACCATAGTACTCAGGTGTCTCCAGAGCCCTCAGGAGCCCTGCTATTTGGAGTAGTGTCTAATTTGGCAGTCAATGAGATCCTGCTGAAATGTACATAAGTTCAAACTCTGGAATGACCCCCCAAATGACCACAATGTCTCCCAGCCATGCAAACTCACCTGTCTTTACCTTTACCTCCCTTTGGTCAAGGTTCCCCTTCAGCTGCACTGCCAGTGGGTACCTGGCAGTAATCCCTCAGTGCCAGGGAGGCCCATCCCCGGAGTCACGGCCCACACTGGGGAGAAGTTATTGAATTTATATGCTGAGTTCGACTTAGAGATAGTCCACATTTGAGCAACAAGGAGGTTCCCAGTAGGCAACTCTTAGGCACTCTATAATACTATGCTAAGTTTCAAATCCAAGAGTAAGGGTTCATAAGCACAGTCATCAATATCAAGGGCCTGTCAATGGACCATCCTCCTTCACTAGCCATTGCCTTTGTACTTGGGGTATTTTTGTTGTTCCATCAGAGAAGATGGCAGAGCTCCCCAGGATGGGAATTAAGTGACAACGCCCCATGAACATTTGAACACATTTGTGTGCCTTATATGTATGCCCAGGTGAACCTTCTCCCATGTATCCCCCTTCACTGACACCCCGCACCAATGATCCTCCCCTTCCACAGTTGTAACCCTTCTGTGACCCAAAACTTCTTCAAAAATGAAGCAAATAAAATAGCCAAATGCAATTAATAAGAAAATGAAATAATAATGATAATTTTAAAAATAGGAAATAAAATACAAAAAAAATAAAAATAAAGAAATTTAAAAATTTGGGATAATAAAAAGTAATAAAAAATATTAAAATTTTTTTTGACATTTCACCTTTCATCATTGTAAGATCTGTTGTCCTGTATATACAGTGACATTTTCTTCCATTTACTCCCCCAATGTCTTATTTTTCTCATTTTGTCTTCAAAGAAGTTTAGGTCACAGCAAATTCATGTACAGAATATAGGGGACTCCCATATATCCAAGATCCTCCCTCTTTCCCCCCTTTCCTATTAATAACATTTTATATGTGGGTGGTACATTTGTTACAACTGATGTACACATATTGAAACATATCAACCAACCATGGTCAGTGGTTTACATTATGGTTTATATTTTGGACTATATACTTTTATAAATTTTGATGAAACTTAACATGGCCTGTATCCATCATTGCAAGATCATGTAGAACACTTCCATCACCCTCAAAATGCCTCCTGTTCCATTCTATTCCTCCCTCCCTCTCCCCTTGGGACCCATGGTAACCATCAGGCTTCACTCTTTGCAGGACCAGATTCATAGTTACTTGCAACAACACTGAGGGCTTGACACACTGGTCTGTTCTGCCCTGTTGGGCACTGCCCATGCTCTCAAGATACTCCTGCCCCTCTATTTGAGAACATAGCGGGTCGCCCTAGGATGGGACTCAAGCACCTCCCCACTCATTAAGTGAGTCTCCACCCACTGATATAACACACTATGACAAGATGAACATTTGCATACTCCCTAGAAGCCAACCCCTCATGCGCTCTGTCCCAAAAGCCCCCCACATACAACGCCCTAAACCAGTAACCCTACCTTGCCCTCTTGCCAAAAGAGCATTCCCAACATTGTAGTTTCAACCATGTACCCTCCAATTCCCAGTGTTCACTTGCTTCCTCCCCCAACCCTCCCCCCAGTTCCATGAACCATTCAACTCCCCCTCCACACCCTACCCTCCTGACATACCTGCACTGCCTAACCCAATAGTATCACTACACCACCGTCATTCTTTACACAAGTTCAAGTTAATAGTATGTAAAGGTGGGGAGAATGACAGGTAAGGGCAGAGAATGAAATCTCATTACCTGTTAATCCAAGTTCAATCTGTTGGTCGGAAGTAAGATTTTTGCCATCACAACAATCATCATCGTTATTGCTATATTCAAAATCAATGGCCAAATTGTGTAAAATTCTCTTTCAAGATGCTGGAAAATTTATCAATAATTAAAATTAATTTCTCCTCGAGAGAGAAATAAAAAATGAAAAAATTGCTGATACTCATGAGAAACATTTTAGCAAATATATAAATATATTTAAACTAAATTGCATTTACATTCAAATGTAATCCAATTCAACCTTTTATTAAGCATCTAATAGTTGTGAAGCTGCTTTTCCCCTTCCTGGCCCTCATATTTTATCAAGGAGGAAATAAAAGAGGAAAAGCCATTATGATAATAGTAAAACAACAATTTTCCAATCCTCATTCTATGTTAATTGAATGTGATTCGGGCTAATCATGTCAGATTCCCTGAGCTTATCAATTAAAATTAATAAAGTCAGTTTATAAATATTTTTTAAAATCCACTTTCTAGTTTCCTTCTATGCCAAGAAGCCAAGTATGGTGAAAATAATAGGGCACTTGAACAGACCGTGGTGTTTTTTTTTTTTTACTTTGGAAAATCATTTATGATTACAGTGTTAATTCCTCCGTCTTTAAATTGAGCAAGTGGGGAATTAAATAATCATTGTATTTAGAGCTTACGATGTGCCTGATATCACACTGAGTACTTTAATGACATTGCTTAATTGAAACTTTTCCACAAAATTATATGGGTGATAGTACCCCATTTTACAGATAAAGATAAATGAACATGGAGAGTGATGTTAAATAAATTCACCAAGATTAATAAAAAAAAACAAAAAAAAAACCCAAGTATGTGACAGAGCTATGATTCAAGTTGAGGGGTGTCTAACTCAGAGTCCCAGC
>JAQZBX010036228.1:0-24256 GCA_029593785.1 Cabassous unicinctus
TTTGGCATACAGGTTCAGCCCTCTCAGAGCAATGAGTTGACCACCTGACCTTCCCTAACCTATGGCATACAGGTTCAACCCTCTCAGCACAATGGGTTGACCACCTGGCCTTCTCTAATCCTTTTGGACAGGTCCACCCCTCTCAGACCTATGGGGTGTTGACCTTAACCACCCTAATCCTTGAGGAATGTGCTCCACCCTCTCTGCACCCTGGGGTGGCAAAACTCTCCCAGAACATTGGGTGGGGACATGCACCCTCTTCAACTGCTGGGGAAAACTCACCCTCTCTGTACATATGGGTGGGATTCCTCTCTTGGCTCAAGGAGATGTCTTAATCCCAGATTTCTGCTTCCATGGTTTTCTTTTTAAAGCTGTTTCTCCTTCAATCTTTCCTTTCCATGTCCTCTTTTGTCCAAGCTGACAGTGGTTTTGTTCATGCAGCTCTCTCAAAAACTTTGTTGGTTTAGCATGCAGGAAGCAGGGGTCCAAGCAATCAGACAGTAAAACTTTCCACAAGTATTTCCTAGATAACTGCATCTTCAATTCTGGTTTACAAGTTCCAATTTTGCAAGGTCTTCAAATGGGGCATTTTCATCTGGGAATTTGATTTCCAGAAACTTGGAAGTTCTGGAATCAGTTTCTGTTTTCTTTGTGCCTAAAAGTTCAGTCCTTAATGTATTTCACTCATCTAGTATTTTGCTATAAACTGCAAAGAGAAGCCAAGCCACATTCTCCAAGTTTACCTTGGAAAGTTCTTCAGGTAAATGCTCTGGTTCGCCATTTTCAAGTTCTGTCTTCCATATAATATCAGGAGTTAATCTTGCTAAGTTCTCTGCAACTTTAAAACATGGATTGCCTTTCCTCCAGTTTCCAATAATAGTTTCATCATTTACTTCTAAGACATCATAGAAAGTCTCTTTAGCCTCCATATTACTATCAATGGTTTCTTCAAAGCCATCTAGGCCTTTTCCTTCAAACAGTTCACAATTCCTCCAAAAAATGCCCCATACTGCTTTATAAAACTGTTCCAACATTTTGGTAATTACAAAAGCACTTCCCAATCTTTGGTACCAAATTCTGTATTAGTCAGCCAAAGGGGTGCTAATGTGGAATACCAAAAATGGGTTGGTCTTTATAAAGGGTATTTATTTGGGGTAGAAGTCCACAGATACCAGGCCATAAAGCGTTAAGTTTCTTCTCACCAACGTTCATTGCCAAGTATTGGAGCAATATAGCTGCCGACATTTGCCAGGGTTCAGGCTTCTTGTGTTCCTCTCTTCCTGGGGCTGCATTTCTCTCCAGGCTTAGCTCTTCTGGTTCCTCCACAAGGTCAGCTGTAGACTATCAGGTGAATGGCTCACTTCTCTTCTTCTGGGACCTTTTCTCCAATATCAAAACTGCTTCTCAAAAACTCCTGCTACCCTGTCTTTTGCCTTGCCTTTTATATTCGATTCCCTGACCCACAAAGGGGTGGGGCTTAATGCCCTACTGATGTCGCCCAGTCAATACCCTAATCATAACTTAATCATGCCCAGATTAACACATCAGTTTACAAGAATGATCCAATTATATTTTTGGAATTCATAATTACATCAAATTGGCCAACAGTTACACCCACTATGTGTGTCTGATATTTATTTGCATTTCAAATGTGCCCTGAGACTGGCTTCTCCTTTTCCCTACTTCCAGGAGCTGCTGCTGAAGCATTCTGCCCAGTGAACACACACAGACCAATCTTTGAACTGAGAGGGCTGCCAAAGATCATCCTTTGCTGGCCCATAAAGGAAGTGCATATGAGTGAGTTAACACTAAGTAAGTAAGTGAGGTTTTGTCCTGAACCTTACAGCTTTCCTCCACAAGTCCCTTAGAAAGGGGTCTGCAGCCTATTACTGGGTCTAAGTCCCAGATTTGAGCAACTAACAGGGACAAGCCTAAAGACCCAGAACAGGTTGAAAAAGAATCAAGGAACAGCAGTAACCCACAGCCTCCCACCACTAAATCCCTATGAAAGAGAGAAAAATTGAACATCAAAGTAAATTCATCATCATAATCAGATCTGCAGACATCAGCTAAAAATTACAAGCCATACTGAGAAAATAGAAGAAATGGCCCAAGGAGAGGAATATATCAAAACCCCAGAGGAGACACAGGATTTGAGACAATTCATTTGAGAAATGAGTTTCATACAAAAATCCAAAATCAAATGTGACTGAACAGAGCAATACTTTATGATATCATGGAAAGAACCTCAAAAATTTCTCTATGGAGCACTCCCTCCACCAACTCTCAAGATCAGGCTGCAAAGCCTTTGAACAATGTAAAAGAGAGAAAAGCAAGTGGAAAAAATGCTAGTTGTCTCATCCAAGATCACCTTGGACTAGCAAATTCCAGATAAGCCAAACACATGAGACAGCTCAGCTAGAACAAGCAGAATCTTGCCATCTGACTGCAGACACTTGAAGAGGTCTGCAGAGATCAACACAACTCAACACAATAGACTGAACTGTACATATTAAGCAATAACCATTCCACACCTTACTTTTTTGGGGGGATGGCTTTATATGCAGCCATAGCTAACTGAAACAGTAATTATTGTGAGACAAATTGAGGGCATTAAGAACAACTGGCTACTTCTTACTGTGAGCATTTTTTCAGATACTGGAGGAGAGCATTAATGCTCATTCTGTTATTCAAAAACTCTTTGGATAACTACCATTTAAATGTGACTATTTTTGAGAGTACTTTCCACATTAAGAGGAGATGTTGGAAGGACATGCAAGTTTATGGAGAAATAACTCATCATCTTACACAGAACCTTCCACTCTAAGAGAAATTATTGCACAGAATTTCAAGCTCTTTATATATCACCCTTTGATCATGAGTATTGAGTATGATTTTGAACGTAAATGCCAAAATTTGGGTCACAGTGTTAATAAACAGACTGTTCATAGATATGGTCAAAATGTGGGAAAGGGACAGAATATTGTTTAGAGGAACAGAAAGGATGTTATTATTTGTCAGTAAAATGATATAGAACATACCATCCAGGCCTGCACCCATTGCATAAATGCTTAGAAACATGAACACCAAGATTTCTTACTTAATATGTAGATATAAATTGTCAAAACAATTATTTACTTTAGTAATACAATATATGATTGCATGGTTTAATTCATTATATTCAAGTTCATATCTGCTGAAGTTAGGGTTTGGTTCCATGGAATGTTCAGAGTAAAAATTTCAGTTTCTGAGTTTAGGGCCCTGCAATCACAGGCAAATATTTCAGCTCCAAGAAAAATGACCCTTGTATGAATTACCCAGAAAGAATCTCCTCAAAGACCCTTTATATCTTTGTTCTTCAAACTGTAGATGATAAGGTTCAGCGTGGGTGTTTCCATGGAGTACATCATACATGCATGAGCATAACAAAAATCTCATGATCTCACCTTTACTTACATGGAAAAATAAGGAAACAAGTGAAAGGTAACACACAAAATTTGAAAGTGTTTCATTTCCCCCCAAAGCTGATGAGATTACACATATGGAGGAATCAATCTTACAATAATAGTAAAGATCTCAGTGAGGGGAACATCAGGCAGCAGGCTAGCTGCAAAGTACATCACTATATCATTGATGAAGGTGTCAGAACGTTCATGTTGGGCCATCTGAGTAAAGGTAAAGAAAGTGGTGGATTTCCAAGTGTATACAAAATGACAGTGACAGCAACATTGAGCTTTGTATTGAAGAATACAGGATCCTCACAACCCAGGATATTAAAACCAGAAGTATACTTAAATGTATTTGATAGGCAAAGAAAATCCATCTCAAATGTTGAGTAAATATTCTTTGGAGAGATCAATGACTGGTGAAGGTCAGAGCCACGGAGAAAAAACACAGGGTGGAAGGAGCCCCAAGGGAGAGTATAAACAAATGTATCATCCAAGATCCTTCCAAGAAACAAAATTAGCAGAAAAGAAGTTTATTTCTATTTTGGCCACTTCATGCATGGGACCAAAATGCTCAAATATTAAAATAAGAATAGGATGTTTATTTTAATGGGTATCTGGGAAAATAAACATTTCAGGACCCAGAAATGGTAAATGTGGCCACTCCTCCTCTCACCTACAGCTTAAGGGTACCAAAAAGAGAGAATTCTACTGTGCTCTTACAGAGAATGCCTGATACCACTTCTCAGTTCTTCTTTGAAGATGAGTTGATGCCCCATCACTCAGGAGGGAAAGACTCAGGAAAAAAGAAGCTCAAAGAAGTCCATCTGAGCTTCTGCTCTGAGGCACTGATTTGGAGGAAGGCAGGGCTCTCAGATAATGATCTCTGATGGGACAAGCTGGTTTAACACAATGGCAAGTCCATCCTCTTAAAAACTGCACACAGTCATGCAGCCCCCTCTACCATCTCCTCCACCTCTCTGGTCTAGGAGACAATTCTAAGTGTCTCTCTTTATGAAAACTAGCCTTCTCTTCAGTCTCAACATATATCAAATGCTTCTTATCCAGCTCTCTTATACATTTTTCTGTAGTCATTAAATGTGTCTCCATTCTACCCACTTAGGGATCCTCCTGTATTGATTATCTATAAAATCTCACTCACTCATTAATTCATTAGTTCAAGAAACATTTAATGGGACCCAGTGAAATCAGTATTTGAAAACTTCTCATGCATCTTCTAACATTCAGTTACTCAATACTCCTCTGCTCTGGTTTCCACTTTGGTAATGGGGATAACAGTGATTATGGGGACTAAATTAACATGTCTGAAACCTACTGAGCATGTATAAATGTTCACTAATGTAATTGTTAAGCCACTGTAAAATACATTATTATCTGTTAAATGGAAACAATCTTGACAGGAACAAAATGAGCTAATGCATATCAAACACAGCACAGCGCTTACCTCCTGGTGATGTGAATAGATTATAGCTATTTTACTCTCATTTATGGAGTATTTACAGATTTCCATTCTCTATTTCAGGAGTTTAATATTTTTGTTAATGTTTGTAATTATTCTGCTCTCTTTTATAAAATAATTTAACAGTATTTCTGAATATAACTGCTTTTTCTCTCTTGTACCCACATACTTACAGTTTTTTAATAATGAGAAGAGTGTTGTGAATAATGAAAAAAGAGCTCACATGATAGTGAAAATGTTCTGGAACTAGATAGATGTGATTGTAGCACAATATTGTGAATTTCCAAATTACCATTGAATTTCTCACTTCAAAATGGCTACTGACTTTTACACATTTGTTAAGTATCAGCTATCCTCCTGGAATCCTACTCATTAAAAATAGATATGCAGATGCCTATGTGTCACCTGCAAATTTTGAAATGTTACCTTTTCAGTATTTATAGCTCTTGTTTCTTTTTCTCATTGCATTGCACTGGAGGGATATTCCAGCATGCTGGTAAATCATATTAGTGTCATGGACATGATTTTGTCTTCAATATTTGAGGGGAATTCTTCTATTGTTCCTGCCACAGGAGCCTGCCAGGTCATTTTGGGAGGTAAGTATTTGTTGTTTACTTAATTCTTTCCTTTAGTGATTCATCTGTTTTCCTCCATCCTGAACTGAATTTGGATATATTTTCCAAAACTGGGTTTGTTTACTGGAGATTTTAAAATTTTGACAAGGGTTACAAGTAAGAATATATTACCAAGTATAGCATTTTCTTACATCTGGGGTGATTTCTCAAACTTACTTTTATGTATTTCTATTCAATCTCTATTTTTCCATGTGAATAGACTTCTGATTAATTTTCTCTTTTTGGTGACTTTTGCCAAAGAATTTCCTGTGAGATTCCTTCATTTGTAGGATTTTACTTCCTTATAATTCATTAACTATAGATTTTATCTTTATGATTTACCCCCTTCTCCTTTGCCTGTGTTTGTTTTTTGGAACTTTTAACAACAGCATCATCAAACTTTAAGTTTTTACTTCTTGAGACTAGAGTGCATTTGTGTTCATTTGCAGTATGAAAGATATACGGGAAGAAGAGGAATCTAAAAACCTAGATTAACATTACAACTTAAAGATCACTTTTAACACTTTAGCGTAGACTGTTGTAGATTTTTTACCTTGATTATTGGCAAATATGGGTTCATCTTTTAAATGTCTGTTTATGAATTTAACTTCTTCATTCCTCAGCAGCAGACCAAGAATCCATTTAAAGCAGTTTATGACAGTGTTAGTTTTTCAGACCTGATAGAATTTTATATTCTTAAATTTTAAAAGAGGAGTTTTAATTTTCTTCCGTGAAGAAGACATCTTGTTTTAATTTCATTTTCTTGCAATAATTGTATGATGCCAACTTTGTCAAACATAGCATTTATACATCTCTTTATGAGTTGTTAATATCCAATTTCTTTTTATCCCCAAAAAACAAATGAAATTTTTGCATTTCTTAATTAGGAATATCAAGTAGATTAATTTTTGCATTTATATTTTTCTGTATGGAATATATTCTCATTGAATTTTTCTATATTATTGTCCAATTTTTCATCTTTTCCTCTCTTATTTCTACCAAAGACTTCATATTCAGAAATGACTATGCCTTCCTAAGATTACATCTATATAGAAATTTATATGTCTATATATTCATCTATTTTTTCTTCTAATAGATATTTCCAATTCTTCCACATTTGATTGAAATATATTTGTGAATATAGAGATACAGTTTAACCTTAAGTATTTCTAAATATTTAATTGAACACTTTTCATTAACTTTTAAAAATCTCTCTAAGATAACTAAGAATTAAATATATTCAAGTTAACATGACAAAAAGTTAGATATCATAAATCATGGTTCCCACCAAAGTAAATTTAAAAATTTTACCTATATTCACCTTCAAGTCATAAACAAAAGATCATTTCCACACTTTTCATTATTCTTAATATTGTCTGGGATATCAAACCAATGTCATAAGACCTAAAATGAAAATGGCTGTTAGAAATTATATGGAAGCGATATTGTTTATTAATTATTTGGAGAAAGCAGATGGATTTGAGAAAAATCCAGACATCTATCATCACATGATAATACCAAAAAATTAAAAATATTTTCTAATATAACTCAAATATCAGGCATATGATAAACAGGGAAATCTCATTCTTAATGACAATAAACCTAAAATACTGTTAACAAAAAATAATCCTGCTTTTCATACATAATACCACAAGAACATGTACCAAAATGGTCCTTATATCTCAAGAGGAAATTGCCTGTTCCAGGAATTGAACCATGACATTTTAAAAAGTGCCAAATCTTTATAAATTAATTTACATCTTTAATGTAATCCTTATTATAATTCCACTATTACTATTATCCTTGCATATAGCTAGATGATTCTGAATTTATCTACAAGAATTGCTGGAGCCAGGAATGAAATTATGATAGACTTCCTCTATTCAACATTTAAATATATTATGAACATGGATAATTAAAATAAGGACCATATGATTTTACAGCTTGCTCACACTAAAAGTCTAAAAATAATGAAAGAGATGATTATTTTAAGATGGTAATCAAAGAAACACTGGAAGTTTAATCACTGACCACAAGACTTTTATTGGCAGATCAAAGAATAAATATACTAGTGAAAAATAGGGAAAACTGCATGGCAAGGGGGCCAGATGGGAACTCTACTTTGTGCATAACTTTCCTAACTTTACTGTAAACCTACAACTTAGCTCAAAAATTGAAATTAAAATTTAACAAATAATTATTTATCATTAAGAAAACCTGATCTAAAAATGGTAGTATGTAAATAGAATATGTCACTTCCCTATAGTGGAAAATTTTTAATCTAAGGAACATTGGATGATTTTAGAAAATGTTCATTAGATTCTCTTATGTGAAAAAAGGCCAGTCTTTATTTAGACTCTATTTCTGTTGAATTTATATACAAAAAATTGTTATATAAATGAAATGTAAACAGTGATTAATCATTAGAATAAAGATTAATTTTTGGCCCTAAGATTGGCAAAGACCCCACAAAATGTAAAATGTACAATTGACTCAAAGCCAGTGTAAAAAAAGGTTGCAAATGTTTAATGATTAGAAAGATCTGTCCTTTAGTTGAGGAATTTCTTAAACTGAAAGGCCCAAAGCAGCCACATTTTATGATGGGAAGGGATGATCACTTTGTGGTGTTAAGCAAACAGGATACCATTGAATTCCAGGTAGCAAAAGTAACTAAACTTGTCAGCATGTATTAACAATTATTAAACAAAATGTATGGCATCATGAGCTACTCAGTTTTGAATACTGTTGTCATTCTGAGAATGCCTGTTTGGTGTGATAGTTTTGTAACTTTTCTCCTTATTCTGGGCAAACCCAGCCATCCCATGGAAACAAGAAATCAAACAGGAGTTGCAAACATTCTCTTCCTGAGATTTACAGAAGAGCAGGAACTACAGCCTTTCCTCTTTGTTCTGTTCCTGTCCATGTACCTGGTCACCCTCATGGGGAAAATATTTATCATCCTGGGCATCAACTCAGACTCCCACCTCCACAAGCCTATGTACTTCTTCCTCTCCAAGCTGTACTTGACTGACATCAGTTTCACCTCAAGCACCATCCCAAAAATGTTGCTGAGCATCCAGACACAGAACAAAGTTATCAGCCATGCAGGCTGCTTCACCCAGATATTTTCTTTCTTTGTATTTGGAAGCCTGAAGACTTTCCTCCTGACTGCAATGGCCTATGACTGCTTCATCACCATCTAGAATACTATTCATATGTAAGAAGAAATGAAATCGGCCTGCATATGTCAACATGGATGAACCTTGAGGACTTTTTGTTGAGTGAAATAAGCCAGACACAAAAGGACAAATATTGTATGATCTCACTAATATGAACTAAATACAATAAGTAAACTCATGGAGGTACACTCTAGAATATAGGTTACTAGGAAATAGAATATGGGTTGAGAATGTGAGCTGGTGCTTAATGTATGTAGAATTTTCAATAAGGTTATCATAATTGTGGAAATTCATAGAGTTAATGGTAACACATTATAGTGATTATAACTAACATTGCTGATTTATAAATCTGATTATGGCTGAAAGGGATGAAAGGGGTAGTCTATGGACATAAATGTCAATTGAAAGGAAGCTAAAAGATAATCTAGGGACTATATCATAATGATTATGGTGGTGGATGAAGAAGGTGTTTTTAATGATATTAAATGCAAATTATTTGGAGTTAAATAAACATGGTTTTGAATCCTGTATGTACTACATGTTTGCTGATAAAATTTGATAGGAAGTGGACTATTCTAAATCTTGATACCTTCCTCTATATAATAGGAATATGGCATCTATTCTCCTAATAAGGTTGAGGGGCAATTAATTTATGTAAAAAGCTCCAAATTGTTCCTTCCTTCGAGTAAATTGTTGGTCACTACCTGACTTTAAAACATACTAGAAAGCTACATTGATCAAAATTACATCGTTTTGTCACAAAGATAGTCATACTGCCCAATAGAATGGGACCAAGAGTTCTGATATAAATCTTCACATACTGTCAACTGCAATTTGACAAGCCCACCAAGATCACCAAACTGGGAGAGAATGGCCTCTTCAACAAATGGTGCTTGGAGAACTGGAGATCCATATACAATAAAATGAGAGAAAATCACCATCTCATGCCTTATACAAAAATTAACTCAAAATGGATCAAATATGTAAATATAGGATCCCCAAACATAAAGACCTTGGAAGATATTGTAGGGAACCATCTACAAGATATTTTATTAGGAAATGATTTCATTAACTTTACACCCAAAGTATGAGCAAAAAATAAAAAATTATAATAAATGGACCACCTCAAAATTAAAAATGTTTGCAGTTCAAAGGAGTTTGTCAAGAAAGTGAAAAGGCAGCCAACTCAATGGGAGAAAATATTATCGTAATGATCTATCTGATAGGGGCCTAATATCCAGCATATATAAAGAAGTCCTACATTTTAAAAATAAAAAGATGAACAACCCATTTTAAAAATGGGCAATTGATTTTAATAGGCATTTCTCCAAAGAAGCAATGCAAAACCACATGAAAATATGCACAACATCACTACCTATGAGGGAAATGCAAATCAAAACTACATTGGGATAATATCTTACACCCATTAGAATGGTAGATATTAAGAAATAGAGGACTACACGTATTGGAGAGGATGTGGAGGAAAGGATGTGGTGGACACTTATCCACTACTGGTGGGAATGTAAAATGGTGCAGGCATTGTGGAAGACAGTTTGGTGGATCCTCTGGAAACTAACTGTAGAACCACCATAGGATCCTGGAATAACACTTCTGGGTATATATTCATAAGCCTTGAAAGTAAAGAAATGAACAGATATATGCACACCAATGTTCACCATTGCCAAAAGTTGGATGCAACCCAAATGTCCATCCACATATGAAATGGAAAAATAAATTGTGGTATATATATGCAATGGAATATTACTCAGCTATATGTAAGAATGACACCTTAACACATGGGATAACATGGATGGAACTTGAAGACTTTATGTTGAGTGAAGCCAGGAAGGCACTGAAGGTCAAATAATACATGACCTCACTTGTATGAAGTAAGAAATTTAAGCAGATTCAGAGTGAGTCTCTCCCTTGTTAACCTATCTTTCAGACAAATCTGTGGTATGGAGATATTTGGATCTGCGCAATACTGATCATTGCTGTGTAGCCAGCTGTGTCAGCTATGGGAGCTATGCTAGAATTGTGGTCTCTTTTTAAGCCAAAATCAATATATAAATGCACCACCTTCCCCTGAGTGTGGTATATGACTCCTGGAGATGAGCCTTGCTGTCACTGAGGGATCACTACCAAGCAACAACTAGCAATAAAACTGGAAAAAGAACTTGACTAAAGGGGGAAATGGTAAAGAAAAATGATATTGCTAAGTGACTTCAAAGTGACCCAGAGGTCATCCCAGGGGTTAGGCTTGTGCATGTATCAGGAGGATCTCATTGACTGCTACACTAAATATTGCCTCAAATAATGAGGTCACCGAGGGCTCAGGACACATCCAGACACTATATGCAGGGCTCATAGCTCAACAGTATGGCATCCTGCCATTGGTCCTTACTTTGGAATTTATGTTCCCAAGTGTGACAAAGTTGGACTCATTTGTGGTTTTCCTACACATGACTCCTTCTGCCCCTTATATTTGAACATATAGTTAGTACTATATTTGATAGGTGTGTGTCCAAGTAGCTTAAATCTTTCATCCTTCCATGTGTCAGTTGGTCCATGAATCTCAGCAGAGTTGTAACACCTACTATCCAGTTCATTGGACTTAACCAGTGCAACTAGCAAGGAAATGATGGACAATGCCCATCCCAAGGAACACAGATGGAGTGTCTGCAACTGCAAGCAAGATATTCCCATCCATCTTAACCATGGGATCTAAGCCCCCTCTCAATTGAAGGCAGAGTGGGTATCACCATCCCCAAGCCTTCAAAACTGGGGAATGAACAATGAACTAAAGTATACTTATTATTATTCTACTACAGACTTATTGTTATTCTAGCAATGGAAGAGCCTTTATCATTGATGTTGATGCAGTTGCCATCCAAGGTTCTGAGGGGAGGAAGAGGGAAAACAGGTGTACTATGGGGGCATTTTCAAAATTTTGGAAGTGTTCTATATGATGTTTCAATGAAGGATACAGGCCATTATATATTTTTTCATAACTTTCAAAATTGTGTTGGGCAGAGTGTAAACTATAATATAAACTTGAATCCATGTTTGGTGCAAATGTTTCAATATGTGTTCATCAATTTTAACTAATATACTACCCTAAGAATGGATGTTGTTTATGTGGGAAAGTGTGGGAGTGGTAAGGAATGGGGCATATAAGAATCCCCTACAATTTACCACATATTTGGCTGCTGCAATAGAAGCATTATCATAAACCATTTTCTTTAAGAAAATGTTATGCAGTGATAATTAACTGACACAATAATCAATGCAAAAAGACCTAAGGGCATAGAGAATATTTGGCTGCTGCTTACTCTTTTGCAAAGATATTTGAATACTGCATTCTTGATCAATTTCTTATTTATGTTTATTTCAGACAACTGTTTTAAACAAGGACTACCACTGCGGGTGTTTTTGCAGGAAACTAGGAGATATTGGAAGGAAATGCATTTTTTTGCAGGGATAACTCATGACCTTGCATCAGAACATTTTAAGAAGCATTTTGGGCATGATTTCAAGCTTTTTGGTAAGTCATTCTTTCTTCATAAGAACTGAAGGGAGTTTTAACAAATTGGTGATAAAAAAAATTGAATAGAGAAAACACATAGATTTTTCACACAAGTATGCTTTAAATTTTATGACAAATGTAGAAAAAAAGATGTTTGTTTTTTAGAGAAATGAAAAATTGGTACTTCTTATCCATTGGCATAACATAGAACATGTAATCTAGTCTTGCTTTACAATCCATAAATACTCTACCACAAAGACACCATGATTTCCTAATTAAATGAATAGATATAATCAGAGCAATATAAATTAATAAAGTATATGATTTAATTTTTACATTAATCATTTATAAGTTCATATCTGGCTCTAAGGTAAATTCTAGTTTCATGGATTTTTTAAATAATTGAAGCTCAGAATGCTGAGGTGTTGAGTCCTACAATCATGTGCCCTTCTTCAAAACAAGGACAAATGACAGTTTTATGCATTCCCCCTTAGAAATCTTTTCATAGCCCCCTTTATGTCTTTATGTCTTAATTCCTCAAACTTTAGATGAAGGGATTCAGCATGGGTGTACATCACTGAGGCTGTTGCACTAGAGTATGTGTTGTGTGAAGCAGCTGGACTAAAGTACATCCCTAGGCTTGTACAAATGAAATAAGGAGACCACTGAGAGGGTGAGATGCATAGGTGGAAAATGCTTTATATTTCCCCTGAATTAATGAAATTACACATATAGAGGGAAGAATCTTAGAGTAAGGGAAAGGATGCCAGCAAGAAGACCCACTCCTAGCACCCCAGCAACAAAATACATCACTATGTCATTGATGAAGCTGTCAGAACAGGCAAGTTGGACCCTCTGATTAAGATCACAGAAAAAGTGTGGGATTTCCAAGGGTGCACTAAAGGACAGCCACAACATCACTAAGGTATGTAACAAGGAATGCAGAGCACTCAGGATCTAGGACCCCAGAACCAGTAGGACACAGATCAGGGGACTCCTGATGACTGTGTAGTGCAGGGGGTGGCAGATGTTCACAAAGCAGTCATCAGACATCACAGCCAAGAGGAAGTTTTCTACCACTCCAAAGAACAGAATAAAGTACATCTGGGTGAGGCAGTCTGCATAGCTTTTGACTCTACTCTGCATCTGTATGTTCACCAATATCTTTGATCTGGTGGTGGAGGTGAACTAGATGTCAAAATATGATAGGTTGGAAAGGAAGAAGTACATGTGTGTATGAAGGTGGGAGTAAGTGATGGTGGCCAGGATGATGAGCAGATTCCCAGTAAATGTGGCAAGGTACATGGACAGGAAAAGCCCACAAAGGAAAGGCTGTCATTCCATCATTCTGGTTCCACTGTAAATCCCAGAAGAAACTCTGAAATGTGTGTATCATGTCCTAGCTCAATATGTTTGATGTTACTAAAAGTAAATAGACAAAAAATAACATGGCTCAATTTCAAACTATCAGTCATTACTTACCTATCTATAATTTTCATTTGGGCTCAAGCAAATAATTTCCATATTTTGTTTCTGTAACTCGTCCCCTTTAGGTGAATCCTATGGGTATTAAGGGCTCACTTTCATAATATTCCTCAAAGTCATGCATTCTAAGGTTTTCATGAGAAAATCATTTTTTAATTTCAGGAATATACTTTGAGGGCTGACTTTCAACCTGACATTGTCTAAGCAATGGGCATGCAGTGTGAAACAAGAGTGCCTGCAGTCTTTTGATGAAGAAAGAATATAAGCAGATAAAATAGTCATATAATATGTCATATGTTGACAACTGCTAAAAAGAAAAGAAACCAGGCAGAAAGGAGTGAGTAAATAGGGCATGCTATGTTTTACTGAGTTTCCAGGTGAAATCAGCACACAAGAGGGCATTTGAAGAAGACCTCATGGAAAGGAATGCTGGAGCCATAAGGAAACCAGGGCCAGTGTGTGCCCAGCATAAGAATTCCAAGGTCAAAGGTCCTAAGTACACAACTTGTTTCAGGATTCAATGCTAACAAGGAAGCCCATGTGGAAGTGGGATGAGAAAGATGAAAAGTGTTCAGAAATGATGTCAGAGAAGATTAAGGATGAGTTGGCCTCTCTGATGTTGAAACTTCATGACACAGGAGGTCATTTGTGCATATGTTGCACCTCTTGCACTTAATTAATTTAGTTGCAAATTTAGCACATATGAAGTAAAGCCACACCTATTTCCATTTACAGGTTTGCATCTAGACTCTGTATTAGAGGACACTCACATTGGAATTTATGAACTGATTTGTCTCTTCTCTAAGACTGCTCATTCTTTACTTAAATGCAGGTGTGTACACACACTCACCCACAGGATCACACAGAGCATGCAATGGCCTACTGGGGCTAATTATTAACATGTTCTTTTCACCCTCAGCCACACTGATTTGGTCGGAAGTGAATACATTGCAAGATGACAACATCAGAATGCCTTTTTCCAAAAGAGCTAGTAATGGTATCCAGGAATTTCAACTTTCAAACTTTCCAAGGACAAACAAAGGGCTTAATTTTGTTGTGGCCATTTTCTACCATGTGTTTAGAGAAACATAAAATCTTCTCAATAATCAGAGAGAGAGAGACAGAGATACAGGGAGGAAGGGGGGGAGAGAGAAATAAATAAATAAATAAATGAAATACACTTGAAGATAAACAAAGTCATAAACTCAGGTCAAACCACAGAGACTGTGATGAAGTAAAGCTTACTTGGTTCTGGCAGCATTCTAATCCATGTTTTATTCTCTGGATGTCTAGAAAGATGAATAGAAGAGCAAAAGACAAATCAATGGTATCTTATTATGATGTTGTACATCACGCAGATTGAAAAGTGCATGAAAAAATGAGCAATGAAGATACACTGATATTTCACAAAAGGAAATACAACAAACACAGATGTTGGGAAATTTTTAAATGAAGCTATAGATGAGCTCTTAAATGATATTATGTGCAAACGTTTTGGAATATCTGATCAACTACCTATTATATGATAAATATTGATAGGAAACAAAGCATTCTAAATCTTTATAAATTCTCCAACTTAGTATTTATTACAGCTTCTACCATCCTAAAATGTTAAATAAATATAAACATTAAATGTAGGAAGTCAGCATATCAAGAAAAAGTGCTGTGTTTTGTCAAATGCCTTTTCTGCACCAATCAAGAGTATCAAACAGTTTTTCCTCTTCAATTTATCAATTTGATTTATTATACTAATTGGTTTTCTTACGTTGTACCACCATTGCTGACCTGGAATAAAACCCACTTGATCTTGGTGTATAATTCTTTTAAAGTGCTTTTGGATTCTTTTTGTAATTATTTGCTGAGGATTTTTGCATCTATACTCATTAATGATATTGGTCTATAATTTTCTTTTCTTTCTTTCTTTTTTTTTTTTTGTAGTATAGTTCAGTTTTATTTATGTTCACAAATATTACCAAAAAATCAAAGAATACTCAAATGGAGAACACAGAAGTCACAATCTCTGGGTGCCTACTCTGTTCAGTGTTGCCACTTGGCAAACCACTTCTACTTAAAATTACCTTCAATGTATACAACTCTGCTTCTGTGGTGAGCCATGAAGCCCACTCTGAGGAGACTGAACAAAATATATACAAAACACATAAAATCAGTCCAAAATTGCAAACAAAAGAAGGAAAGGCCAGAAGGAAAACAATAAGGTGGGGCTTAAAAGACACTATCTGGGGCCATCCTAAACCAATTGTAGCCAAGCAGGTGAAGGCTTAAGGTTTCAGATTTCTTACATGGAAAAATCTCAGAGCTTCACCTTGGAATATGGGGGTGGAGAACCAAACCTAACAAGAACTCTTCAGACATTTTTTGAGCACAGACTGCAAAATACTTCACTCTCTTCTTTGGAAAACTGGATGATGGATAGAGGTGATGAAGGTTTAAATGAGCCCAGGTAGGCATTGTGATTTCACAAAAAACAAGACAATAAGATAAGAGAGAAGTGGGGGGTGATGGTGGTAGAGTATGGATGTAGTGGGAAAGGAGATGTGTCCCATCGAGAGTGGAGCAACCCCCTCAGAGATGCATGAAAGTGCACAGGACCAAACCATCCTGAGGGCACCTCTCTACCATTCATTGTGGGCAGAAGCTTAAAGACAAAGGGCAATTTGAGCTGGCCTCCCCTGAAGAGTAAAAGTTAAGACAGAAATGGAATGAGAAAAGAAGAAATAAAAACTACAAAATGTTCAACCAACAACCCTCTGTCCCAGCTAAGATCAGTCATGGCTAGAATCAAGGTGGAAATGGCCCTGATGAGATTTGAATCCAGAATCTGAAACTGAGCCAATGCCTGCTGGCTCTGGGTCAAAGGGTCAACCTTTCTGGCTTACCCCACTGTGGCTTGTATTCTGGAGTCACCTTATGTCCCCAAGCCACAAGTTTATCTCTTGTGGTATGACAGTTCTTTGCTATGACCACCTGACCACCACATTATAAAAGTGTAACAATGGCACAAGCCATCAAGTGTCTGAGAGAGAAGGAACAGAAAAGGTCAAGTTTTGGTAGAAAACTTGATCAACAGATGGAGACATCCTTAGAATTTCTCCACCCTATACTTTGGAGAAAGTGCATTGTGTTTGCAACTCAAAGTAGAGGAAGGTTTTCTCCAAGATAGCTTTGCTCTAAAGCACCTGACCCCTTAAAAGTCAGCACCTCCCAGGGGGGACAAGGGGGAAGCCTGCTTTTGCTTTGAATTCACTTTTGTAGGTGGGACTCTTGTTCCTACTACCAGAATGAAGCAGGGGGCTCACATGGGGCCTAGTCTCATGTGGGTCACTGTGCCTGGACCTGCTCCTAGGGTAGAAAGGAAAGCCACCATCCACAACTGTGTTCATTGCAAGGTCTCAACTCACTCAAAAGCAGCCTCAGTCTGTGCCAAGGATGGCCTGGTGCGCTCCTCACCACAGGAATAGTCAAGTCATGATGAACGTTGAATGTGTTACTGCCCTAGAGGGCATATTTCTACCAGAGTCCTTTAGAAAGCATATGTCCTGGTATTTTCATACACCAAGTGATTTGTATGGAATCATTTTCTTTAGTTTTCTACAATGTTTATGAAAATTTCAGAATATTAAAAAGTTAATTCATCCAGAGCAATCAAATGTATATGCATAGAAATGTATAAGGAAACTTACAATCAGACACACACAAATGCATGCTTTCTCTCCCTGCAGGGAGAGATAACAAAGGTAACACCAGGCAGAAAAAAGTGACATATAATTCTGGCACTCCTGATGCAAAACTAAAGGGGGCTTAAGCTGACAGATGTCTGCATCACTGTCAAAGCACATGCTAGGAACAGACAGAAGTGAAGATCAAAGCAGCAAAACCATCTATAACATTTCCCTGCAAATCCCTGGATGCTCAATGCTGTGACCAAATCTAGTCCCAACTTTTGCCCATTTGTAATTAGTAATGCCCATCTGCTCCCTTTAATAAAAGGGATATTATGTATGATTTTTTATTAAAAAATCAACTCTGTATTCTGTCAATAGCTGGTAAGAATTCACAATTTGTGACATGTCTGAGAAAAAATAGAAAAGAGACTCACCTAACCCTAACCCTAACCCTAACCCTAACTCTAACCCTAACCCTAACCATTAGTTCATGGAAGGAAAAAAAAGACTGTTCTAAAATTATTTATTTACAGGATTAAAAAGCCATGTTGCAGAACTTTCTTGAATTATGAACATTTCCTACAATTTAGTAAAAGTGTTTTAAAAATACTATAGCTCTTGGACTCCAAACTCATGTGCTGCCTAACTGCAAACCTGGCTGGTTTTGGAACACACCTAACAAGTGTGCTGTGTGCATAGTGGTGGATACAGGGTAGATTATAGCACCTACTGAGAAATGAGGGAAGGAAAAGGACACTAAAGCTGAGCCCCAAAATTGCAAGGGAAGTTTCCTGAATGTTCCATCCCATGTAGGATGCACTAGTGTCTGGGGGACTGTCATGTAGAGAGACCCAACCAGTTCAAGGAATCCTCTCTACAAATGAACGCTATTATACTGATACATTTTTAGTTGTGGGGTTTTTAAATATATAAAGAAATATTTAGAAGATTTTTTTCACTTTTGTAGCTCCTATTGTGTGTAAAAAGTCCTGTTTCTCCCCCAAATAATTGGGGTTTCCACAGCCAGCATTAACAAATAAACAACTTATAACTGCTTGTCACTTTCTTTCTACAGTTAGCTTTAGTATTCTTCTTGATTAGGGAGGTGGCTGCCGTGCATGTGGAGTGTCCATGCAGCCACTAGTGCTCCATGGCTAGTCTCTGCAGCTTGGGCAACTGGACATGCATGGCCTACAGCTAGTGGGCTGTTGACATGGGGCTGGGATGGCTCCAGGCAGGTTTCAGGGATAAGGGGTTCCAAAAGCTTGATGGTGGGTATTCTCATGCACATGGGGTGTCTGTTCAAGCAGAGGGTTAAGGACAGTGGCTGGGGTATAGGGAAGTCAGCCAAATGGGAGCCAGCAGTCAGGGGGCCAACCAGTGGGTGGACTGGATCTGCTGGACCTTGATGGAGGGGTCCTGGTGGTGGAGGTAGAGGTGGAAGTGAATGTGGGAGTGCTGATGGTGGTGCAGCACCATGTTCAACATCTGCAGCCAGGCCAGGGAGTCACAAGTGAGTGACTTAGCTCAGCAATGATATGCTCGGCCACCAGTCTATCAGGGTAGTATCTTTATTTGGTTTGGGTATTAGGGAGATGTTGGCTTCATAGAATGAGTTTGGCAGCATTTTTTCTTGTTGTTTGGAAGGGCTTAAGGAACATTGATACTGGATGATCATTCCATGATTGGTAGAATTGACTTTTGAAGTCATCTTGTCCTGGATTTTTTATCTTTGGGAGGACATTGATGACAGCTACAATATTTTCACTTGTGATTGGTTTGTTGAGGTCTTCTGTTTCTTCTAGGGTGATTGTAGGTGGTTCATGAATTTATAAGAATTTGTCCATCTAGTCTACATTGTCTAGTTTTTTGGTATACAGTTTTTTATAGTACACTCTTATGATCTCTCTTATTTCTGTAGTGTCAGTGGTAATGTCCCCCATCTCAGTTCTAATTTTATTTATTTGGGACTTCTTTTTTTTTTCTTTGTCAGTCAAGCTAAATATTAGTCAAATTTGTTGATCTTCTCAAAGAACTAACTTTTTGTTTTGTTGTTTCCCTCTTTTATTTTATTTGTTCTCAATTTCATTTATTTCTGCTCTAATCTTTAATTTTTCTTTCCTTCAGCTTGGTTTGGGATTCTTTTGCTGTCCTTTTTATAGTTCCTCTAGTTGTTTAATTAGATCTTCAATTTTAGCTCTTTCTTGTTTTTTAATGTAAGCAATGAGGGCTATAAATTTCCCTCTCAGCACTGCCTTTCTGGTGTCCCATAGGTTTTGACATGTTGTGTTCTGATATTCATTCATCAATTATACCAAAACTGATTTACAGATTTAAAGCAATCCCAACAAAAATTTCAACAGTATTTTTGGAGAAATGGAAAAGTCAATTATTAAATTTATTTGGAAGGGTAAGGGAATCTGAATGGCCAAAAAGTTCTTGAAAATGAAGAATTAGATTGTAGAATCCTCATTTTCTGACTTTAAAGCTTATTCTTAACTACACTGGTAAAAAAGGTATAGCAATGGCATAAAGATGGCATGGTAGACTGAAGGAAATAAATAAAGTTCTCAAAAATTGACGTCTGCATTTACAGTAAAGTGCTTTTTGACAAAGCTATCAAACCCACCCAACTGAGCCAGTACAGTGCATTCAATAAATGGTGTTGGTGGAATGAGATACCCATATACAAAAGAAAGAAAGAAGACCCATATCTAGCACCTTATACATAAATTAAAACAAAATGAATCAAATACCTAAATATGAAACTCCTAGAATAAAACGTAGGAAAACATTTTCAAGACCTTGTGGTATGTGGTAGTTTCTTAAGCTTTACACCCAAAGAATAAGCAACAAAAGTAACAAATATATAAATGGAACCTCCTCAATATTAAACACTTTTTCACCTCAAAGAACTTTGGCAAAAGGGCAAAAAGGCAGCTAACTCTATGGGAGAAATTATTTGGCAATCATGTATCAGATAAGTGTTTAATATCTGTGATATATAAAGAGATCACATAATGTAACAACTACAAAACAAACTACTTGATCAAAAATGGGCAAAAGACTTGATAGTAGTCTAAAGAAGAAATACAAATGGTGAAAAACACATGAAAAATTACAATGAGATATCATTTCACACATATTAGAATGGCC
Source organism: Cabassous unicinctus (assembly GCA_029593785.1). Classification (NCBI taxonomy): domain Eukaryota; kingdom Metazoa; phylum Chordata; class Mammalia; order Cingulata; family Chlamyphoridae; genus Cabassous; species Cabassous unicinctus. The sequence continues at coordinate 20,570 of JAQZBX010036228.1, forward strand.
ACTGTTAAAAAGTCAGAAAACTGTTCATTGCTGGGAAGCACGTGGAGAGATAGGAATGCTTATTCACTGTTGATGGGAATGTAGAATGGTTCAACCATTGTGGAGGATTGTTTGGAATTTCCTAAAGAAGTTGATTATATATTTGCTACATGACACGGCAATACCACTACTATGTATATACCCAGAAGAACTGAGAGCAGTGACACTTACAGCCATGTGCACACCGATGTTCATAGTGGCATTATTCATGATTGCTAAAATTTGGAATCAACCCAGGTGTCCATCAACTGATGAATGAATAAACAAATTGTGGTGTATACACATGATGGAATATTATGCAGCAGTAGGAAGAAATGAAGTCATGCAACATATGACAACATGGATGAACCAGGAAGAAATTATGTTGAGTGAACCAAGCGAGACACAAAAGGAAAACACTGAATGATTGAGATATTATGAACAAATATATTTGTAAACTCAGCGAATTACTAATTAGAATATAGGTCACCAGAAAATAGAAAGAAGGTAGGGAATGGAAAGCTGAGAATTAATCTATGCAGAACTGGTAATAAAAACTTTTTTTGTAAATATTTGGAAATGAATAGAAATGGTGAAAGCCCATCATAGTCTTTGAAACTAGCAGAGCTTATATGGGTAAGACAGAGGTTGAAAGGATAAGTCTAAGGACATGTATATTACTAGATGAAATCTAAAATGTAATATTGGAATATATAACATAATGAAAACTTATGTAAAATACAAATATGGGTGATGTTGCATATATAAGACTTTTTTACAGTATATAAATACAAATAAACTGCAGAGTTGGAAACAGAATATCAGCTATGTACAGCAGGGAAACAGAGAGATTGATGAGTAACTTTTGTTTGTTTTTCTGTTTATTATCATTGTTATTGGAATAATGAAAATGCTATAAAAATTATTGAAGTGATGAATGCACAAGTATGTGATTATACTGAATACCATTGATTGTACACTTTTGATGGGATTTATGATTTATCAATATGTATCAATATAATTGATTTGTTACAAAAAAAACTAAACAAACAAAAAGTTGCCATGGTTCTTTCCTGTCAGTAAATGAATGGCTTTTCTTGGTGATTAGATGGTTTTTCTTTCATTACTCAAATATTTCTTTCTGCACTTTCCTGTCCAATTCCATCTTCTTGTTTCACTTTCTCATCATTGACTCAGAAGGATCTTCATAATGACAAAGTTGATCTTCAAATTCCACATCTTAAAACCACCTTTAATTTCCCACTGGAAAATGAAGTCAAAGTACCATAGCTTCAATGTGAGCTTGACCTTCCCTGGCCTACTGGCCCATGTCCCCTCACCCTGTGGGTTGCCCTATGGACACTGATGACCAAGACGTTGAACCTGACATTTACCTTTACCAGATTTCAATACTTTTATTCCTAAGTTAATTTACACAATGTTTTGCTTTGCATCAGGTCTCTCTGACAGTTCCATTCAGAATATTTGCACTCCCTATCCTTCTGGAAACTCCAAGACCCTTTTAGGTTAGCCTGGTGATCCCGCCTTTAGAATGTTATTTTTAACATCCACATAGAAAGTGAATTTTTTTTCACACACATCATATTGGTAGTAGGGATGATCCTTTTGTGTTGCATTTATTGGATTCCATGTCTTCTCCCTGCTAGGCTGTGAGTGCTTTGGGGGACATAGCAAGATTCTACAGAGTTTTCCATCCATCCAGGTAGTTTATTTCATGCCTAGATTATAACCGAAGTTGAATAAATATATATTTTTGAATAAAAGAAAGAAGATAGTTTCACAGATACTGGAAATGAAAGAGAAGAAACAGGGAAATAGTAACATATGTGTGAAGACTTTCTAGAAGCATGTTTTCCACCTCCTGAGATGTGAACCTGCATGTGGGTCAAGATGACATTTTGTGAGAATTATACAATAAAGTAAATAAAATACTGTAAGAAAAGAGTACCTCACTCATAGTATGGGTAAATACAAAATCAATCCATGAATCTTCTTGTTCAGGTATGTGTGTCTTTGTGGTTGCATGTGTATGCATTGTGGATCATAATAGTAAATGTATTTTAATGCTCAGGAATGGTCAAAATTTTGGAAGCCTTGCCACTAAAGGCAAGGAAATCTTAAAAAAAGAAGGCCATTTCCTGCTAATGGGAAAAGTGCCTACAAATGGAGAGACAATTGAAGAGAGAGAACAGATTGGAGAGAGAACAGGCAGGCTCCATGGGAGCTGAGGCTCCTCCAGTCCCTAGGGCCATGGGCAAAGCAGGAGTTCTTGCTGAACCTGCCTTTTCATGGTCCTCACATCACTCCAAAATCTACCTGTCATTCTGTGTCTGTTCCATATTTATTAGAACACATGGGTTTTCATGAGGTCACACAGCAGATGAAACCTGTCAATCTCTCATTTTTCTTGTGTATCAATCTTTTCTTTGTTATTCCAGGGCTTTGGGATTTTATCTCTTTTATGACAAATCAAATAGAGACACTTCTGTCCTGATTTTCTTGTTCATCCTAAATATGGCTTCCCCAGATTGCACTCTTTTAAATCCCACACATACTTGATAATAAATCTCTTTGCCTAATCAACTTTCTTCATATAATGTGTCCATAAGGGCATGATGTCACACACACAATTATTTCATTGTTCTCTAATTTATCCAGCATAATGCAAAATCAAAATAGGCAAGGATATCACCTACTTTGTTCACCTGTGTGTTTTTGCAATACTGTGTGAATATATCAGTAGTTGTATAGAAGACACATTTAAGAAAATGTTATGTGATGAAATCAATTGAATGACACTGAAAATGAAAGCAGGTTAAAGGTTTCTACAAAGCAACTCTATTAAGAAAAATTGAACGGAATATCCAAAATGAACATCTGTTATATAAGATGGAAAATAACAATAATTTAATATATAAATATTAATAATTAAATTGGTAAAAACCGGGAAATAAAATTATATCCAAATACACTTTTCGAAAATGCAGTGAGGAAGGAGTCTTTAAATGTATAATTTAGCCCCATAAAGGGAATTTGGATTCAAATATGCCTATAAAGAGGATACAATCTTCTGGTGGCCCAATTTAAAGAATGCTATCTGAAAGATGGCAGAGGGTGATGCAGCTTTTAGATATCAATCAAATCCAAAAGGGAAAAAATTCTATAAGGAAAATAGAGGTGCAAAAACAAAAAGGCAGTACTATTAAATTGATATTCTTTAACTCAAATGATGCTGAAGAACTTTCTAGGTTTTAAAAACAATAGGGGAAACACAATATATAATATAGATTGATTTTCTGTACAAATTTATAAACATTCAAATGTTCCCCAAACATCTAAAAAGACATAAAAGAACCAATTTTATGTGAACCAATTGCAACCAGCAAAATTGGTGAAAAATTTAAAACTGCAGTTTTAAATTTGAAGCAATGCAAAACTATGAATAAAAATCTTGAGGCAGCAGTATACAAAGTCAAGACTTGAACAATTTGCAATTTAGAAATTAAATGGTTAATGGACCCCAATAATTGAACTCCATCAATAAAGGAATAATTCTTAAGTAAATGTTGTAGTATACCTCTTTTGCTATTAAACAGATATATTTTTTCATTTCAATACTCTACTAAGGGTTTGTTTATCATTAACTGC
>JAQZBX010036229.1:0-15121 GCA_029593785.1 Cabassous unicinctus
TTTTTTTTTTTTTTTAATCTTTCAGTGACTCCTGAAACAGTTGCAAGAACCACTAAACCTACTGCGTCTAGTGTGTTAGACATTTCAGAAGCAGCACTGGGTAATTCTAAGTTTTCTTTCTTAAAAAACAACAACAACAACAAAACTCCTAACACATAAAAAAGAAAAGTAACCCCAATGCCTTAGCTTTTTGATGTTCGTCTCTTTTTTTCTTCCTGGTAGTAGATAACATTCCTATTTCTTGGACCAATTCCATTGAAGATTTAACAACATACCTTAATCCTGGCAATTGGGTTCCAGGCAAATGTGGATGCTAGATGATAACTGCACGCTTTGTTTACCAAACTCCTCAGTGGTATAGAAAATCAGAATGTTGGCTTTTTAATCCCAAAAGATTGATGGGATGGAGGAAACCTAGATGTCTTGACTATGTCTGTGCTTTCTGCTTAGATTGGCTTTTGGAAGTCTTGTGCATACTAACCTTGGGGGAATCCTTGAATCCTTGATGTTTTCAAATAATGATTTCATGTCTCTTTTGTTAGCATCTTCTTGACCCAAGAAAATCTAACTTGCTCTATTGTTTTCTTTCCCTGAAGAAATGAAGCATGCATTTTATCCTGTACTTATGTTAGTCTTCCATTACTTCACATGATGCTTTGAAAGCATATTTTAAAATTTTAATAGATAAATAACATTTTTCCAGGGAAAGTCAGCTATTTTTATGAGAGGCATCATCTTCTCAGTGCATACATGAATCTTTGTTATGAAGCATGGTCTGCATGATCCATGATTAAGACAGTGTCGATCCCAAGACAAGGAAGAGCTAACCACATTCTTTTTTCTTGTAGTTCTCAGTGAAAGGACCCCAGAAACATTGCAAACGGTTCTAATACCTGAATTGCCCCTGAGCACTCTAGGTAAAAACTATTAAACATTGCAGATTATTAACTTGGAAATTGTGTGCATGCTTAAAAGAAGTCTTTAGGCTAATTCATTCATATTTATATGCCCTCACAAGAAAGAAGGACCAAACAAATGGTTTATAAAGAAATAAGCTCCTCAACACATAAGCCCTTAAACGTTTTAAAATCTTAATTTTATAATTGAGGATCCTAAAAAAGCTCTCCCATATGATGAATCCTCTGGGTTTTTTTCCTTTTTGTAACTATATTTTTATATTATATTTGATTCTTTTAATTCAAAATCATGTGCCACTGAACAAGTTGATATTTTTTATATTTTTCCTAAATATGTTTTTACTCAATTGCCTCTTTTGACAGAGCTTGTTATCTTTATGCAGACTGCTGCTTAGAATTCTAAGAATTTCTTTAGGTGTGCAAGATCAAAAAAAGAGGGGAGCATAAATAAAAGCCATACAGTTATAAAAAGACTATTTTTAAAAAGTATGGGAGCAGAAGTAGCTCAGTGGTTGAGTGCCTGCTTCCCATGTACAAAGTCCTGGGTTCAATCTCTGGTACCTCCTAAAAAAAAAAAAAAAAAAAAAAAAAAAAAAAAAAAAAAAAAAAAAGCAATTGTCTAGACATTTTTTAGTTCAGATGTGTTTGGTGCTTGGTTTGGTTTTAAGCAAAATATATCTAAGACCACACCAACACATAGCTGAAGAAGTGAGGAAACTAGTTTAAAATAAGGATGGAAACAAAAGTTCAAATTCCTTGAATTTAGTGGCTATGATTATAAGAGAAAGAAAAGGAATCTTTAATATATTATCCACATTGAAACACAGAAGTAAATACTACTAAAGGGCCCTTACTTGACACGAGATAACTTGCCTACTGGTTTTTGTGTTTTGCCTTTTCAAGGTTGAAAACTTTTAAATGTCTCCACTGTTGCTTGCACCTCAGGTCATAACTTTTCTTGTATGTTTTATTTTATTACAGCTCCATACAGGCTTCCAGAATTTCCTCAGGCAAAAACACCCTTCACTTTTGAGAAACCTGAGGGCACCTGGGGTAATGACATCTTAAATCTGGTGTTAAGGATGTGGTTGGTGATTGCTTAATTCTGTATTCTGGGTCCTCTCTCTGTAAACCCCCTTGAGCTGGGGAATTCAGTTAACTCAGCTAAACAAGTGGTTGATTTTGTTAAAAAAAAAAAAAAAAAAAGTCTAATTGTATTTTCTATAAGTTCAGTAAAAACCATCAATCTGTTAATTCTGTATAGCCCATTTAGTTTTTTGTTTTTGGTTTTGATTTTTTTTTCCTTAAAAAGGTTGAGAGTATGACACCAAATTCTTGTCTCTCTTTAGGCACTAAGAAAATGTTCTTTGCATATCAATTTCACCCTGATATATAATGACTTTGTATTGGATCTGTGTATGCTTTTTATTGTAGGCTTCTGGTAGCTACTTAATCATATGAGCAAAATATTTTTGTCTCTTTCTTCTCTTAAAAACTCTTCAGCAAATTCCATTTCTTTTCGCTATAGCTTCAAGTGAAAAGCCATGGATAGTTCCTACAACTAAAACATCTGAAGATTCCAAAGTTCTACAACCTCAAAGTGGTAACTGCATTCTTTTTTTTAAATAACTTTTTTTCTTTATTAGATTAGTTGTGGGTTTACAGAACAATCATGCATAAAATATAGGATTCCCATACTAACCTGTTATTAACAACTTGAATTGGTATGGAACATTTGTTACAATTGATAATAACACATTTTTTATAATTGTACTATTAACTGTAGTCCATGGTTTAACTTAGGGTTCACTGTTTGTGGAGTGTAGTTCTATGGGTTTTTTTGGTTTTTAATTTGAATTTGAATTTTTTTTACCATGTATGCAATCTAACATTCCCCCTTTTAATCACATTCAGATATATATTTCAGTGCTGTTGATTTCGTTTGCAATATTGTACTACCATTACCACCATCCATTACCAAAAGGTTTCCATCATTCCAAATAGGAATCCTGTACCCTTTAAGCCTTAACTTCCCATTCCCTATGCCAACCCTGTCCCCTGGTAACCTATATTGTAGATTCTGACTCTATGAGTTTGCTTATTCTAATGTTTTCAAGTCAGTGTGATCACACATTTGTCATTTTGTGTCTGGCTTATTTTACTGAACACGATGGCTTCAAGTTTCATCCATGTTGTCACATGTATCAGGACTTCATTCCTTTTTATGGCTGAATAATATTTCATAGTATGTTTTTACAATATTTATCAATTCGTGGGTTCATGGATACTTGGGTTGCTTCCATCTTTTGGCAATTGGGAATAATGCCACTATTAACATTGGTGTGCAAATATCTATTCAAGCCCCTGTTTTCAATTCTTTTAGGTGTATACCTACTAGTGTGATTGCTGGGTCAAATGGTAGTTCTTTATGTAGTTTTCTGAGAAACTACAAAACTGTCTTCCACTGTGACTGCACCATTTTACATCACGACCAACAATGAATGAATGTTCCTATTTCTCCATATCCTGTCCAACACTTGTTATTTTCAGTTTTTTACATAGCAGACATTCTAATGGGTACAAAATGGTATCTCATTGTGGTTTTGATTTGCGTTTCCCTGATGGCTAATGATGTTGAGCATCTTTTCATGTGCTTTCTGGCCATTTGTCTATTTAAATCCTTTAACCATATTTAAATTGGGTTATTTGTCTTTTTGTTGTTGCAGGATTTCTTTATATAGTCTGGATATTAAATCTTTATTACATATGTTGTTTCCAAATATTTTCTCACATTGTGTAGGTTGTCATTTTCCTTTCATGATAAAGTAGTCCGAGGCACAAAAATTTTAATTTTGATGAGGTCTCATTTATCTATATTTCTTTTGTTGCTTGTGCTTTGGGTATAAAGTCTAAAAAACCTTTGCTTGCCACAAGGTCCTGAAGATGCTTCCCTATGTTTTCTTCTAGGAGTTTGATAGTTTAGGCTCTTATATTTAGGTTTTTTGGGTATATACCTACTAGTGTGAGATCCAATTTTTCCAGCACTATTTATTAAAGAGACTATACTTTCCCAATTGAGTAGTCTTTGCCCCCTTGTCAAAACTCAGTTGGTCATAAATGTAAGTTAAGGGTTGATTTCTGACCTCTAAATTTGCTTTGGTCTACATGTCTATCCTTGTGCCAATATCACGCTGTTTTGATTACTACGGCTTTGTAATAATTTTTTTTTAATTGAGTCAAGATGACTGGCTATTTAGAACCCTTTATCATTCTATATAACCTTGATGATTGGCTTTTCCATTTCTGCAAAGGAGGATGTTGGAATTTTTATTTGGATTGTGTTGAATCTGTCCAATGCTTTGGGTAGAATTGACATCTTAACAATATTTACTCTTCCAGTCCATGAACACAGACTGTCTTTCCATTTATTTAGCAATGTCTTTCAGCAATGTCTTGTAGTTTTCTGTGTACAAGTCCTTTACATCCTTGATTAGATTTACTCTTAATATTTGATTCTTTTAGTTGCTATTTTAAATGGAATTTTCTTCTTGATTTCTTCTTCAGATTGTTCATTACTTGTATATAGAAACACTACTGAATTTGGGGTGTTGATCCTGTACCTTCCCACTTTGTTGAATTCACTTATTAGTGCCAGTAGCTATGTTGTGGATTTTTCAGAATATTCTGTATATAGGATCATGCCATCTGAAATTAGGGAAAGTTTTACCTCTTCTTTTCCAATTTGGATGCCTTTTATTTCTTTTTCTTGCCTAATTGCTCTGACACCAATATCCAGTACAGGGTTGAATAACAGTGGTAACAGTGAGCATCCTTGTCTTGTTCCTGATCTTAGAGGGAAAGCTTTCAGTCTTTCACCATTAAGTAGGATGTTAGCTGTGGGCTATTAATAGGTGCCCTTTATCATGTTGAGGTTTCTTTCTATTCCTAGTGTTCTGAGTCTTTGTATCAAGAAGGGGTGCTGGATTTTGTTAAATGTCTTTTCTGTATCAATTGAGATGATCATGTGTTGTTTTTTTTCCTTCATTGTGTTAGTGTGGTGTATTAATTGATTTTCTTAGGTTGAACCACCCTTGCATACCATGGATAAATCATAATTGATCATGGTGTATAATGTTTTTAGTGTGCTGTTAGATTCAGTTTGCTACTATTTTGTTGAAGATTTTTGTAACTATATTTATGAGGTATTGATCTATAATTTTCTTATCTTGTGGTATCTTTATCCAGCTTTGGTTTGAGGGTGTGGGTGGTCTTGTATAATGAGTTAGGGAGTGTTCCCTCCTCTTTATTTTTTTTTTTTGGAAAATTTTGAGAATTGGTGTTTAAGTCTTCTTGGAATGTTTGGTAGAATTCTTCTGTGAAGCCATCTGGTCTTGGGCTTTTCTTTAAGAGGTTTTTATTACTGATTCAGTCTCTTTACTAGTAATTGCCTTGTTGAGATCTTCTTGAATCAATGTAGGTAGTTTGTATGTTTCTAAGACTGTCCATTTCATCTAGGTTATCTTATTTATTGGTGTACATTTGTTCATAGTATCCTCTTATAGTCTTTTTTTGTTTCAGCAGAGTCATACCTCTTTTCATTTCAAAGAACCAACTATTGGTTTTGTTGATTATATATATTTTTTCCTCTGTTTGTTTTCTGTTTCATTTATCTCTACTCTAATCTTTGTTATTTCCTTTCTTCTGCTTGCTTTGGGTTTAATTTGATCTTCTTTTCTAGTTCTTCCAGTTTTGAGCTAGGTATCTCACTGAAAGTCTTCTTTGTTAACATAAGCATTTAAAGCTATAAATTTCCCTCTCAGCACTGCATCCTATAAGTTTTGGTATGTTGTATTTTCATTTTCATTCACCTCGATATATCTCCTTAACCCAACTGCATTCTATTTTTTAAAAAATTATAAAAGCATTATTGAGTAACTTCTCTTCTTTTCATTTTTATACCTTCCTTAGTTGATTATAAGTATACTTTGCAGTAGATGGAAGGGCTATAAAACAGTCTTGACACTCGGATGAATCTCATTTTTCCCCAATACAAATCTAAAATGGTTATGCATTTGTTTTAGAGATCTGTGTTTTAATTTCTGGATATATTAGAAGTCTGGATAGAACATGAGCTTTGAATTGGCTCATTGATTTTTTTTCTTCTAGAGTCTCTAGTGCCATACATGACAGCAGTAACAAAAATAGGAAACAGATATTCTACCAAGAATCATCATGGGTGGGTCTGATTTAATAACAGCATGGGCTTAAAGTTTCCCTTGCAGGCAAATACTTGCTTCTCCCACTAAGCATATGACTTAGCTTTTTTCCTAATTTTTCTGGGCCTTGGTTTCTTCTTTTGTAAACTATGGTGATTGGTTTTTTCCTCCTGAGAATTCTTGTGTTCCACCACTATAATTAATTGAGGTATCTCTCTTTTGCAAAAAGTACACTTTTCTCAATTAAAAAATTTAGCTTATATATGTTTTCTTTGATGCCTTGCTGTCAACTAAAGAAGAGAATATTCAGCCTATGAGAATTATGAGAAAAATCAGAAACCATCCTTTTTGATTACTTCCATGATTTTTTGTTTTGTTTGTTTTGTTCCTTTTATGTTAATTTTTGTCAAACTTTTAGTTGCTGTGATTTTATTACAGGTACATATATATAGTATCTGATGTGTGTAATATATATAGTAATTAGTATATAAGATAATGCATGTAGTGTATACATATAGCATAGTATATAATGTAGTTGTTTTGTTAGAAGTTCATGTAAAAAATTAAACACATTGACATTTTGAGGTATTCTTCAGATGTAGTTCATGGGTTTGAGAGAAGTTGCAAATGAGCACAGAGAAACACGTTGATCTTAGTCAAATTATCCTTTCTCTGGTAATTGTAGTGGGCTCAGATCTCAGCAAAGGATAGAAGATGAAATCAAGTTATGTGTAGTATCTCTTAGTTTCCTTAAGTGGGAACACACTTGGAGAGAAGCCTCAAAGTGGGGCTTACTAAGGCTTGGTTCTCCTAGCCACAGACCCTAAAACTCTAGTGTCATTACTTATGAGGGCACAAAAACACCTTCAGCAATCCAGATCACCTGAATCTAAAATCTATGTTCTTGGTAGAAGTTTCATACTGAGCCTCTAACATATGGAACCACAACTAGTCAGGGGACAAGTGCTGCACATGGAAATCCTAACATGTCTCCCCACTCCCTTTGAGATACTACATGTCCTAAACCAAGCACTTTTGGGGACTGCTGGACTAGATGAACTCTTAGGTCTCTTCCATCTCTTAGCCTTGAGTTATAGCTTAGGGGAAATGGCATCCCCCACGTTTCCTTTGAGAAGTATCTTTTTTTTTTTTTTTGCTTTCCTTGATTATTTAAGAGTAAACTGAATAAAGCCTCAAAGAAATAATTTATGAAATTCTGAAGTCTAGGATATGAATTTTATATAAGCTTGAGTTAAACCAAGCTGGGGTGGGAGAGAATTATAAATTAGGGAGTGAAAGTTGTAGAATTACAAAGCGACAAAAATGATGAGATGGAAGATCCCAGTATAGTTAAGTTTCCCTTTGCCTTTAATCCTAGAAAAAGTCCACTGGTCTTGCCCTGGTGAAGTATAAATAGTAGGCATGGGAGCGAATGTGGCTCAAGCAGTTGAGCGTCCACTTCCCATGTGGGAGGTCCCAGGTTCAGTTTCCGGTGCCTCCTGAAAACAAAAACAAAAACAAACAACAAGCAAAACAAACAATAAAACCAAATCTGGAAAGCCAATGTGGCCAGTGGTTGAGCACCGGCTCCCCACATGCGAGGTCCCGGGTTCAATCCCCAGACCCTGGTACCTCAAAAATAAAAAATTAAAATAAAATAAGGCAATGCAGCAGGAAACAGCTTCATTGTTCAGCTACCTCACTGCTTCCAGGGCACTCGTCGTCTGACAGAAAATTTCCAGCTCCCAACACTCTTCTGAACCATATGTCAGGTCTTGCCATGGACTAGACTTCAGTAGGTGATGACTGCAGTTGTGGGCATTAGTGTCCACAACGTCCCAGTCTAAGAGCATTTAATTTTCATATCTCTGCTGCTTAGTTTAATCCTTGGACCAGCATCATTGGCATCAGCTGGGAACTTGTTAAAACGGCAGACCCTCTGGTTCCACTCCAAAGTTATGGAATCTTCATTTTAACAGGATCCTTAGGTGATTTGTATGAACATTAACTGAGAGAAATACTGCCTTATTACTTAGTCTGTATAGCCACATGTACAGGTAAGAATGATCAGGTGTGGTCAATTGCAGGACAGTAGCTCTCAAATCAATATGATAGGTTTCTCCAAGAGGATGATTAACTACCCCTTGTTTCTGTTAATAAGCAATGCCTCTATCTATGCTCTTTTATAAGTGTCCTGTGGCATTATCTTAACTTAAATTTCAATTAAAATTGAACAGCATATGCATTATTTGTCCTTTAAAGAGTTGCTATAGCCATCATCTTTTTTCATTCATTTTGGCCTTTCTTGATTCTTTTGATTGATTTTGTGTGAACTTATACACGTACTAAGGTTCCCTTAATTTCCTATTTAGGGTCAACGTATGTAATTCTTTTTTCTTTTCCAATTACTCCCTAATGCAATTGTTTTAAGAATTAAGAAGAGAGAAATGTAGAGATAGTACTTGAACTATGCTCAACAAAGACAGTGGTCTCAGTTTTGGTTGCCATATCCTTCGAAGAAACAATATGTCATAGGTGGTATTGATGACTGGCATCATTATAGCAAAATGAACACATTTTGTTTTCTCTGTTGGTATATGATGTATCTGTATTTGCTATGTCAATTCCTTTCTGCCAGAGACCACGAGGAACACATCTGTAAATGAACAAAGTTGGGCTTATTTACTTCTTGCAACAAGGAAGAACACATACACTATGGGGATCTGTGGGATGTCTCAGTAAAATATAATTTGAAAGTATTATTGTAGGATTTGGGCTTGTATTAAGTGATTTGGGTGAGGGCTCAAGGAAATAAAGCTTTGCTATGGGTTGGATGCTGTCAAATAGTGGGAGTAATTCTATGATCAAATATCTTAATAATTCTTTTCAATCTCATATTAACTAGGACATGGGGACATTGGTAAGTTTTTGGTTTGGAAAATGTTCATGTTTTTGTCTGTATTCCAGATGATTACAGAGCAGTCTTGTTTTGTCTTGTATGATTATGGTCACAGCATAGCCTTGTCTGATGTTGGTGGTCTTTGAAATCATTTATGTTCAAAGAACCCCACAGCCTAGCTGTGGGTGCCAGGCCAGCTCCTGGTGTGAGGGGCTGCTTTCCTCTTTATCAACTATTTAATATTTTTTATCATTAAATTATATAAAATTCATTCTGATTCAACATTTACTGAATTTGTTTTCTACTTTCACTTTATATTCTCTATCAAAAATCAGAACGCATACTCTCAAACAAATTTCTGGATATTAAAGACTACGGAGATTCTAATTTATATGATGGATATTGAAATCCCTGGACCATTTCCATAGTTTTATAGCAAAAATGGCACAGAAAATTTGGAATTGGGAATATTCTAAGAAATTGAGATGTATAATGATCAATCATATTTTTTACTTTCAGCCTATTTACCCTAACTTTTCATTAGAGCTACATTTGGAATTGCATTTAGAATTAAACTTTCTATAAAGTATGTTTAAGTAGGAGTGATTGATTTTGATTCCTCTGGCAAATCCAATTTTCCTTAAATTATATAAAATAAATCATAAAAATCTGCCCTATACTTATATACCAGAAAATAAAATTATTTATAAGTTCTGTATTAAAATAAAGTTGGCCACATTTTAGAAATATTTAAGTATTTATGACAATTATTCAGGAAAAGTCTTTCTTGTCATGCAATAGAATTGGTCTTTAGGCACTATTGGAAAGTGGCCAGCTGACTATGATTTCAGTGTTGTTATGGAGTGAATTCTAGAAATAGCTCAATATTTTCCATGCCCAGATGAATTGTATGTTTGCATGCATGCACATGTACTTGTTGCATCATTTCTCCACTGTATAATGTAATTTTGTACTTGAGTAGCAATTTTCTTCCAAGAGATTTAAAGGGCTGTATATGTACATACCATCACATTAATCCTTCCAACATTCCTGGAAACTAGACAACAAGAGTTATTTTCTTATTTCTTAAGGAGTAGATGAGGGGCTTGTCTCTGAATGAGTGGGAAAGCAAACACTATATGCTAATTCCTTTCTGTCCCAGTCTTTCCAACAAACTACTCCAAATTAAAAGTGAAATAACGCCATATAGTTGCTTTGAAATTTTGAGCACAGCTCTCATATCAGAGAGAATTAAATGTTCGTACAGGGGATGAATGCCTTACAAATGTATAAGGGACATCAATCTTATGCATTGACTGACCACTTTGTGAAGTTTCTTCTCATTGTGAGTGTGATAGCTAATCTGCAAGCTGCAGGGTGAGACAGAGCTAATAACCAGCTCAAACATTTACCATCTATGGACATCAGACAACTTACTTAACCTCTAAGCGCCTCAATTTCCCCATCTATAAAATGGAAATAAGATATTTTTCATTGGGTTGTTATGTTTTAAAAACAATATGTAAATCATGTAATGCACAGTACATAATAAGTATCCCCATCATGATTCCCTCAGTATAATGGAGTCTTGCATTGAATACATCCCCTTCCCACCACACTGCCCATCCCAAACATCTCTGAATTGCTGCAGATGCTCAATTAATAATTATCATAATGATAAATTATTTAATTAATAGAAAGAAAGAAGAAAAAAGATTCTAAGCTCACAAGTATATGAGCATACCAAAAGTTTCCTGTGTCTCCATTTCACCATATAAAAATTAAGGAAAATGGAAAGGGCATGTACAACGTTATTCAGAGATCCTGCAATCCCATGGGAATGGTCTGATGTTCTATTAACTCATGACCTTTATTTATATCCCACAGTCACTCTCTGTTCAGTTATAGTACCTGTCAGAATCGCTTTGTAAAATGGGATCTGAAGCCCTGCCTGGACTTAGTAAAAGAAAAAATGCCATAATCAACACCATGTTTACCTTGGGCTCCAGAAGTGGAAGAAGGAGCAAAAATGCCATGTATTCATCACCCCACAGATGAGGCATTTGCATGATTTTCAAAGACTTTAGATAGTTTGTGGGGCAGAAGGACAGAAATCGGCTTTTTTCTGCCTTGATTGTACCATCAGTGTTAAGCCTCCTTGGAAGACAATATTTAGTACCAGGAGAGATTTAAAGCCCAAATCAAATAAAGAAAATGGTTACAAACCAAGGATGATTTGATGCATTTGTTTTTAGCTTTAGAAAACTCTGTCCTACTTTTCCTACTCCAACATGTCCAGCAAATTATATTTTTCCTCCAAATTAATATGACCTGTTACTAACATTTCTCATTCTGGGATAATTATTTCCCTTTAACTTTGAACAATAAACAATTATGTTTAGCAGCTTTCCTTGACAGAGAATGGTTAGACTCAGTCTCTTCAGTAGAATACATCCTAGGGGCTGTCTTAGAAGTTCATCGCTAATTATTTTCAGTGTTAAAGTATTTTAGTCCTTTGTAGAACTTTAGCATATTGCAAAATGTGTTTAAGGTCTGGAGATTATGTAAAGGTTTTAAAACTGAATTGATCAATGCCCACGAGGAGTGGCATACTAGCTAGAAAGTTTTGGCCACAGGTGGTTTGCTCAGAGCCACTGAAAGGAGATAACCTAACATTTGGACCTTACTGCCTGCCCTGGGAGGTGTTGATTAGCACAGATCTGGCCCACCCAGCTGGATTAAGCCCTAGAGAGGAGGAAAATTAGGAATGAGTGGTGGTGCTGATGCTGTGAGTGTAGGAAAATAGAATTCAAGTGTAGCAGATGGTTTACAGATTTATTATGACCTCTTAGAGATTTACAGCTCAGCCTTTGGTTTTGCTTCATGAGCATTTTCTTGCAGGCAATATTTTCAAAAATTTCAGGGCCAGCCAGCAAGGTATTTTATTTTTCCATGGACAGAAGAAAGCATCCATTTATTTAAATGGTGCTGAGAACTCTGTGTGTGGTGTTTATAAGCGTTTTTCGCTGCTAGCTACTTATTGATATTTCTGTGGTATTTTTTTTTCAGTTACTTCATATGTGTTTTCAGGATTCTTTTTCCATGCCATATGGAAATAGAAGCATATGGCAGGTGTTGTGTGGTAGAGGAAGAGATGTGTACACACACATATAATAATTAACATGTTCATTTGTTCTCTAAACTAAACCACAAAGACTTTTATACTTACTAAGAGCTTAAACTACCCAACTGTCAAACTCACTGTTGTTTATTCATTGTAATGAACATCTCATAGGTTAATTCTATTGATTATATCTACCATGTGCCAGTCTCTGGGTTAATAAACCTTGGGGTGCATACTGAGCAAGGCAGGCACAAATCCCTGCCCTAATGAGGTCTTTTGTCTAAGAACTTATGTACAAAAAGGAAAGTCTTTCACATAGATACTAATATTCAAGGAATTTGAATAAAATGGTGATAAATTCTTGATAATTTGAAATGCCTTGTCTTTGTGCTGTCATATGATTCCACAGCGATATCAGGGAACTTTTATTGTGGAGTTTGTATCTAATCTTTTTTTTTTTTTTTTAAAGGAAAAATAAACTATAAAACAAATGAAACATAATTTAGCAATGTGGTTTTAGAAAATTAAAGAGTAAATGGTAGTGCAGCCTATTGCAGATTTTAATATTTTATCCCTGAAAAATAAAAAAATTTAGTTATCATGACTGTAAGTCATTAATGCTTTTTTAAAGCAACCCAGTATTGCTTTTTATAACCTTTGAACTGAACTTCCTGTTTTACTTACTGCATTAGATTTTATCTACAACTTTTAGTTCCATGAATGTTCTGTGAATTCAAGATCAGAGATACCACTTAATGTCAAATAGCTGGAGAGTTTCATCCACTGAAGTAAATGTAGGTGCTAGAATTTTGTTTGTTCCTAAACAATAATGTATGGTAGCATGAAGACTGTCTTTTAAAAAAATAGGAGCGTTTGCCCCTAAATCTTAGCTCTTTATCAATTTTATTGCTGGAATAGCTCTTTAAAACCAGGGAAGCCTAACTGGAATTCCATTTATTTCACTTTGGTTATAGAAGTGCATACAAGCATTTTATAAGGGAAATCAAGAGCTATTGATATTTTTTAGATTTTTAGAGAACTTTTGAGAGAATTCTGTTTGGACAGCTATTGCTTCAGAGTCAAAAAATCTTGTTTAATCCAAAAATGAAATGAGGTGATGGTGTCCCTCTTAAAGCTGCCCAAACAATAAAAAACTTTGAGGGGATAGTATTTGCATATTTTTAAAACTCTTTTTCTTCGCTACTCAACTCCTAGACATTCCACAAATAGGAATATCAAGGACCAAGCCTTCTGGCAAATGTGTTATTTTAATCTGAAGTCTGTTTGAGAAACTGTTTGGAAGTAAGAGGTCCCTAACAATTGGGAATTTCCAGACATGAGCCACAATTGCCAGAAGATAATGAATGGAGGAAGTGCCTTCTGGAAATAACTTGAGAGAAAATGGCAGTCTGACTTGGAACTTCCAGGAGAGAATTGTAAATATGGAAAATAGATATAAAGAAGATGAATAAATATCATCTCTTGGAACAAAAATTACAGAATAAAAGAAAGTTGGTAGAGTATTACTGGATGGAAGGGAAATTTGGGAGTTAGGATAGCATAAAGACAGTGACAATTTTCAAAAGCAACACAATAAATAAAAGTCAAGTTATTCATAATTTCTTATCTAGTATGAAAGCATTAAATACAAGTTAATAAAGTTATCCTAATTTATGTAGAAGTAGATATATCAGACTTTGCTATGTTCATGACTTGAAGTTGGCTTAAAGCAAGCTCAGAAATTTTCCAGCATTTTTGTCATTTGAAAGGCAAGTCATTCTTAACTGACCCTTAAAAATTGCAGGTAGGATAAATAAACCTTTTTATCACAAGGTTTTTAAAAGATAGGATTTATTCTCAGTATATTTAAATATTTTTCTATGTTTACAATACTTCTATTTTTTAAGATTTTGGAAAGAAGCAGACTCACCTTCACAAATTAAAACGTACTTCCAGCCTATTCAGCATGTGATACAATAAAAACTGCTCTCCTTGCAGATCAGAAGATGTCACATGGTCTGATATTATCTTTATTACAGCTTCAACTAGCAATGATTAAAAATCATTAAATTATCATTGCATTACAAGTAACCCCAATGAGTAAAATTTCCTATGAGCTCCTTTCTTATTTCTATAAAGCCATTTTGAATGGGCAAGGAGAGTAGCATCTACCTCAGAACAGTTCATGCTTTCTTGCCACTCTCATAACCACTGTGACAGCTCCCTTGTGCAGAAAAGAGGACATTTTTATGTTGAGGCTATTTTTACCTGCAGGTTTGACTCTTATGTGAAAATGAGAATTTTCATGTATCAAAATTACTTAACCTTTATTTTGAAGTTCATTCTACTTTCTTTATTTCATGTGAAATATAAAATTTATGTTTGAATCTACCTAGATTATAGAGAGCTTATGTCTCCATGGAGGAACACAGAAGGAAAACTGTCTCTAGGTATAACAGTAGGAGGTATGGTATGAAAGTAGAGTCCTGGTTTTAGCCCTGCCATTTCTGGCCCTGCTGATGGAGTGGAAAATACACTAACCTTGACAATCCCAGTGTTTGTCTGCTGGCAAATGTCTTCACCTCTGTAAACTTCAACTTTGTGATCTAGAAAATGGAGATAGCATCCCATTATCTATAAAATGTGATTAGTATCTGCCTCAACTCTTTCTCAGGGATGTTAAAAGGGTTAAATAAGCCATATGGATTTAATAAGTATGACAGAGTGCTGTCCAAACATAAGACATCATGATAGTAACTTTCACTAAGCAGAAAGAATCCTTTATAGACTTTATGCAAATGGCCTCAATGTTACTGCTATTTCCTTCTTTCCTTTAGAAGTCTCTCTCCAAACTGCCATCTAACTTCATTTCTGTTCATACTCTTTGAAGCTCTTTGATTTAGAGCTGGCACCACTTCATTATAAATATATAGTATTGCCCCAAAGGCCAGTGTCAGGGCTCACT
>JAQZBX010036230.1:0-24103 GCA_029593785.1 Cabassous unicinctus
GAGGCTGATAGATGTTCTCTCTATCAAGGTAGATATGAAGGCCTTTTCAGTTCAACTTCCTCAATAAAATTTCTATCCTTACATGCCCTTCCACTAGTACAGGGGCTCTTAACAAGGGGTCCATGAGCTTGAACTGAAATTCAAAAAAACATTCTTGTGGGGACGTGTTGGTGTGGGTGTGATATATTTATTAAATAATGCACAGTATAGTGTGGGCTTAGTAAGGGATCCGTAGTTTACACCTGACTGGCAAAGGGGTCTGTGGAACAAAAGAGGTTAAGGACCCCTACATTAGTGGAAGAGGAGGAAGGAGAGGAGGAAAAAAGATTTGACATTTGTTGAGAACCCATCCTGTGTCAGATACTGAGCAAGGCACTTTACTTTTCTCATTTAATCCCCACAATCAGCTTTTATCCCTATTTTGTGGATGCGGAAACCGAGGTTCAGATCACTTAAATAATTTGTCCAAGGAGCAGAGCTAAGAGTCAAACTCTGATTTCTCTTTAAAGATTTATTTTATTTATTTATTCCTCCCCGCCATTGTTTTGTGTTCCCTCTCTGCTCTCTGTGTCCATTTGCTGTGTGCTTTCTGTGTCTGCTTGTCTTTTCTTCTCATCTTCTCTTTAGGGGGCACCGGGAACCGATCCTGGGACCTTCCGATGTGGGAGAGAGGCACTCAATGGCTTGAGCCACCTCAGCTCCCTGGTTTGTTGTGTCTCTCATTGTCTCTCCTCTTTGTCTCTTTTTGTTGTGCCAGCTCTCCATGCAGGCTAGCTCGCTTTCACCAGGAGACCCCGAGAAACGAACCCGGGACCTCCCATATGGTAGATGGGAGTCCAGTCACTTGAGCCACATCTGCTTCCCTCTGATTTTTCTTTATTTAAACTTGCTCTTTCTACTCGACTCAAGCAGTCAAATGGGTCTTCTTTCCTTCCTCCCTACTCCCTCTCCTCTCTTTCCTTCCTTCCACCAATACTTAATAATTTTGGTAAATGCTACCAACCAGAAACACCGAGTGTTATGAACATTTGTATCAGGGGAACCTAACCAGAGGAGATGAGGGAAGGTTCTGGAGGAAATGACATGCTGCAGGATGAGTAAGAAATAACTAGGTAAAAAGGCAGAGGCAGGGTGGAGCAGACACTTAAGCCGAGGGAACAGACCAAGGAGAGGGCCCCAGGTGGGAAAGAGGCAGCGTATTTCAGGAGCAAAAGAACTGAAGTACAAAGAGCAAGAGGGGTTGGGGGGTGTCAAGGAGAGCCAGGGTTTGCAGCCCAGGGTAAGGGATTCTGGTCCTCATCTCTCAATGGTACTTGCACTCACCTGAAGCACTAAGGAAGAGGATAATTTTCAGTCTTTACAGAGAAAACACTTTTTCTCTTTGGAGTAGTGTTTCTTAATGAGGCACTTTGGACAGGATCATTCTTCTTAGTACAGGACTGTTTTGGACCTTGCCTCCACTCTAGTCTCCAGGTTCTAAATGCCAGCAGCACCCGGTCCCCGCCCTTGGGCACTGTGATAACCCAATGCCCACCTTCCCGAAATCCCCTGGGGGCGGTAGTTCCCCACTATTGAGAACTGCTCTAGTGTGGGCTGCAGAAGTGTCAATGTCACCAATTTTGTGACCAAGCTTTATCCCCTCCTCTAGCCACATCCAAACTCCTCTTTCAGTGGATGTCAATCCCCAACCACATCCTCATGACTCTGCCGTCTATCCCCATGACACACTGGGAGCATTTCCAACTCCATGAAAGAAATATTTGTCGAATCCCTACTATATTCCAGGGTTGGGAGTGCAGATGTAATTGGACATAGTCCTGTACTAGAGTGACAGAGACTGAGATGCAACAATTAATTATAATACAGTGGGGAAAGCGCAACAGAGGAGGATTGTACAGGAGGTGGAGGAGGCAGCAGGTGACCTCTCTTGGCCAAGGAGACCAGGGAGGAAGGGTCTTCCAGGCAGAGAGAACAGCAATGTGTTCAAAGACATGGAGACATAAAACACCAGGTGAGCTATAAATAGTTTGGTGCTGTTGAAGCATGAATTTCAAGTCAGGGTGTGGTGGGAAGACAGGTTGGAGAGGTAGGCAGCAGCAGTTCACAAAGAGCCTTATATGCCATTCCAAGGAGCTTAGACAGTATGCAAAACAAAACCCCAAATATGTTATACTTGTAAATCTTCAATCACTCTGAAATGATAATAATGAAGAACTTGAGAATTTTCTATATAGTGCTATATAGATAAAGTTACTTCAGTATCATTCAAGTTTCTCCTTGACTCTGTAATCTCATTTATGAATTCCTGTGTGTCTTGGAGGATTTTAAAGTTTCTTTTCTCGTATTAGTATCTTTTTTTTTTTTGAGGTACCGGGACCTCGTATGTGGGAAGCTGGCGCTCAACCACTGAGCTCCCTGATTTGTTTTTTTTTCGTTTGTGGGAGGCAGGCACTCAACTGCTTGAGCCACATCAGCTCCCCATTTTTAAACTTTATTGAGCTATAACTTATATGCAATAAACAGCACATATTTAAAGTGTATAATCTGTTATGTTCTGACATATATATACAGTTGTGAAATCATCACTACAAACAACACATCCATCACCCCTAAAATTTTCTTCATGTCCCTTGGGAATCCTTCCCTCCCAACTCCTGCTTTCCAATCCCAGGACAACCACTGATCTGCTTTCTGTTATAGATTAATTTGAATTCTCTAGAATTTTATATAAATGGAATCATAGGGAATGTATTCTTTTGGGGGGAGCATCTGGTTTCTTTTATTAGCATAATTATTTTGAGAGTCATCATGTTGCATGTATTGATAATAATACTTTAAAATTTTTTAACTTTCTAGTTTTGAGGGATGCCCTTCCTATAGTATTTACCATAAAATTACACTTGCTGTATGGGATGACCAAAATCCTTATTAGGAGGACTGTTGGTAATAGAGTCCTTACCTGGAGCCACAAAAGATACTGTTGGGGATGAAATGATGAGCCATAGATCCTAGGTTTCTAAGAATTCCTCCAAAAGATAAAAAGATGATCAACCCTATTAAAAATGATAACTTTGGTGAGTCTGGCTACTTCTGTTTCTTCTTCCACTTTGTGACAGGGGGCCTAACAGGAGGAAAGCAAGTTAGCTTTGGAATCAATTGATCTATCCTAGTCTCCCTGAGCCCAGAGGGGATGGTAGTACCTTTTGGGGCTGTAGAGAGAACTGATGAGATAATATGCACAATAGTAGCACATAGTAGCCCCTCAATAAATACTCATCATCGCTTCCCATGTAATATCTGATTCCAAGGTACTAAATCCTCTCTGCTAGTGACTTGCATAATTTTGGCTAAACTGCTTCCTCTCCTTTCAACTTCTTCCACGAAGTTAGATGGAGATACTTATTAAGTCCCTGAGAGTATTTAATTAGAGTTTGTAAAGTGGCTTGATATTCTTGGTTTAAAAAAAAGTGTTATTTAGATGCAAAGTGCTGTTATCTCTTGAGCAGGTAATTATTTCCTGCCCTAAGTTGGTTGGCATTGTTCAGACATTCCACCTCTGAAATGATTGCATTGCTTGAGAAGGTGAAGAAATACCTCACCTGGGTGTTGTGAGTCTTAATTAGTTAATGTTTATTAGAGCCTACTCAAGCCTATCATAAAAGGCTAAATGTTTACTTTTGTGTGGTTGTCACTTCTGGTATTTTAATACAGCAGCTAACACTGTCCAATAAAAGTTGCTATTTCAGCATTGGAATATGTAATATTTTCTTCATATGCGTGTTGGGGGGCATTTAACTGACTAATTTTGAAATAGCGCTGTCCTTTTTTTTAATAAGAAAAGATATAGGAGAATGTTGATAGGTATTATTTTTCTAAGAGGGCACAATTTACAGCAGATTTACATTTCAAATCCTAATCTCACATAAAACTGTACAGATTGACTTTAAAAAGCTAAAATTTTGAAATACTGAGAGAGATTTATGTAATAGTTAATAATTACTTTTAAAAGCTAGTGTTTATTAGGTACTTACTATGTGCTAGGCACTGTTCTGAGTTCTTAACATGCATTAAAGCTAAAATAGGCATAATCCAGTTCCAACATGCCACATTTATTTACAGGGCATTACTCTCTGCATAAATTTCTAAATATTTAACCGGTTCATCAGGATTGTCCATATTGGGGTGAGGGTTAAGGAGTGTTTATAGAGTATAAGGACATCTTAATAGCTACCATTTATTTGACATATACTACATACCAGACCCTGCTAAGTACTTTAATGCACCACCTTATTTTATCCCCTACAGCAGCCCTTTGAGGTAAAGTTGTCATCACCATCTTACAAAGTAGGAAAATAAGACTCAGGGAAGTTAGGTAACTTGCCCAAACTTGTGAAGCTGGGAATTGGCAGCCCCAGGATTCAAACCCTTATACCCTGTCCCCTGTCTCCAGAGCGTGAGGACATATGCACCCCCCCACACACACTCCTTCTAGTAGGGGTGTTCTCCCTGTGTAGGCCATTTCCTCTTTCTGCTCCCCAGAACACTCATTCATCAATGAGGATATTCACCTGGATGATCACTAATGTCCTTTCCAGCGCAATGTTTTATGAGCCTTCTGTTTTAATTTCATTTTTTTTCTTTACAAAAAAGAGTCTAAGAATCAATCTTATTGAAGCTCTGAGATACATGTTAATTGATGCCAAGAGATAGTTAAAGATTACTTCTCCCCGCCCCATATTAGTCAGCCAAAGGGGTGCTGATGCAAAGTACCAGAAATCTGTTGGCATTTATAAAGGGTATTCACTTGGGATAGAAGTTTACAGTCACAAGGCCGTAAAGAGTAAGTTACTTCCCTCACCAAAGTCTGCTGCCATATGTTGGAGCAAGATGGCTGCCAGTCTCTGCGAGGGTTCAGCCTTTCTCTTCCTCCTAAGGCTCCGTGGTCCCAGCTCCTTCTGTTCTCAGCTATAGGTTAGCACAAGGCTCGTTTCTCTCCCCAGGGCTCATTTCTTTCCAGGCTTTCTTATCTGTTCAGGGCTCTGGTCTCTTCAGCTGCAAACTATCAGGTGAATGGCTTGGCTCTCTGCCTGGGGCTCCAGCGTCCAAAAGTAAACTCTCTGTGTTCTCCTTCTCCATATGTTTACTTCCCTATCTTTGATTGAGCATCTGTTTATATAGCCTACAAAGGGGGCAGAGGGCAGGGACTCAAATCAAATCATCCTAATGATGTGGTCAAATAAAAGCCCTAATCTTGATTTAATAAAGTAAAAGTAAAACCTCTGAATCTAATACAATCTAATATGCCCAGAGGAACAGACCAGTTTACAAACAGAATCCAACATCTATTTTTGAAATTCATAAAAAATATTAAACTGTCACATGCTCCAAAGCAAGGGAATCCAGCCATCAAGGGGGAAGGGTCTCCTCCGAGTATAAATATAGTTAACTGTGCACAGGGACTGGAAGACACTCCTTAGGTGCCTTCCCTGAAAAACACATGTGCACACACATGTGTGCACACATGCCCACACCTGCCACGGTCAGGCTAGAGGCAGGGATGAAAGCACAGATTTCCTACACCCAGTTCAAGACTTCAGAGCATTTCTCCTACTAGCACCACACAAAGAGCTTTTTCTATGGATACAGCACAAAACATGCATGAGAAGGCTGAATTTTGGGCCACCATACATCTCCCAGATGGACAAACATTTGTCCTGGTGTCCTCATTGAAGCTGTATCTTCATATCAGGTAGAGAAGTACACATTCCACATGAATCCTGAGTGAATCTCTTCTCCCCTGTATGATGCACTAATTCTCCCCAGAGGGAACTGGTGCCTGTGTGAGGTGTGTACAACTATAGCCTGTGCTCATAGGTCTGTAAATTATTCCAGCCATGAAGTTTGTCTAAGAGTTTAAGAGTTTGGCCTCAAAACTGTTATATTAGTCTCATATCAAAATCAAACCTCAGGGAAGTGGATGTGGCTCAAGCAATTGAGCTCCTGCCTACCACATGGTTCCTGGTGACTTTTGGAGAAGACGAGCAAGACAGTGAGCTGGCACGATGGGCAGGAGCGGCGAGCTGACATAACAAGATGATATAAGAAGGAGACACAAAGAGGAAAGACAATGAGAGACACAACAAAGCAGGGAGTGGAGGTGGCTCAGGCGACTGAGTGCCTCTCTCCCACATGGGAGGTCCCAGGTTTGGTTCCCGGTGCCTCCTAAAGAGAAGACGAGCAAGCACAGAGAGCAATGAGAGCAAAACAATGGGGGTGGGGGGGTGGATGGGAATAAATTTAAAAAAATAAACCTTAAAAAAAAAAATCAAACCTTAGGAGTACCACCCTGTTTAAGATGGCCAAATGAGACACTTTAGGAATCAAAACAGAAGCTTTGAACAACCAGAAAGAAGTGGCAGAAACATCTTTCTCAAAGCTCCAGAAAACAGTTAAAGGATTCTAGTAGTAACAGGGTGAGCACCAAATTAAGAAGTGGTAGAATCTTGTGGTGCCTTGGCTGGCCTCTCCTCCACCCCTCACCTGCTTGGTGCAGAGCTGATCTGTGCACCCAGTACAGATCCCTGGTCCTGGTTCCAGAGGGAGCAGAGTAAACCCTCATGCACATACAGGAGACCATGTATATCTGGCTCAATCTGTCTGATGATGGGACTTGCTGTTCCAGAACTTGCCCTGTGTGTAGAAGGCAGCTTATGGAACTCTTACAGAACACTCTGGGAGAGCAGTCAAATTGTGCTGACAAGGGCAAGGGATTGCTGGCTGTAGGACATACAGTGTAGTGCCCAGGACAGTGAGGAAACCGTTGCCTAGGGAAGAAGGGACATTTGGAACTGTGTAAATGGGGGAATTCATTGGTCCACATGCACATGCCCAAGACAATACTCATGTGCAGAAAGGATAAGGGAGGCCCCTACACTTTGGCCTCAAGTTATTCTCCGAACTCACTGTATGGACAAGCCCTGAAGGAGAGCACTTGCACCAGTCAGTCTGCAAAGACTGGGAAAAGTGTTTTCTTTTTTACCTTCTTCCCTCCCTCCCTCCCTCCCTCCCTCCCTTCCTTCCTTCCTCCCTCCCTCCCTCCCTCCCTCTCTCTCTTTCTTTCTTTCTTCTCCTGCCAATCAAGGAAAGCTCTGTCACAATAATACTACCTGGATAGAAGCTTAAGGAATAGAAGCTTCTGAGTCTAAATTCCAGCAATAATACATTAAATATCAAA
Source organism: Cabassous unicinctus (assembly GCA_029593785.1). Classification (NCBI taxonomy): domain Eukaryota; kingdom Metazoa; phylum Chordata; class Mammalia; order Cingulata; family Chlamyphoridae; genus Cabassous; species Cabassous unicinctus. The sequence continues at coordinate 7,235 of JAQZBX010036230.1, forward strand.
ATGTCCAGGTTTCAACAAAAGACTACAAAACATACAAAGAAACAGCAAGTGATGGCCTAGGCAAAGGAGAAGATCAAAGCATTAGAAACCATCAATGTCCTCAGGAGGATCAGACTTGAGACACACTAGACAAATATTTTTTTAAAAACAGCACTAAATATGCTCAAAGAGCTAAAGGAAAATATGGACAATGAACTAAAGGAAATCAGGAAAATGATAGACAGTGTTTCAGTTTGCTAAAAGCTGCTGGGAGCAATATACCAGAAATGGGTTGGCTTTTATAATGGAAATTTATTAAGTTAAAAGCTCACAGTTCTCACAAAAGAAAACAAAGACCAAACAAACTAAGAAACAAAAGCTCACAGTTTTGAGGCTATGTAAGTGTCCAAATCAAGGCATCATCAAAAGATACTATCTCATCAAGTTGCAGCTGTGGGTGATCAGGCACATGGCAGCTTCATCTAAAGATGCTTTCTCTTTGAGCTCAGCATGGGTGATCAGGCACATGGCAGGGCATATCAGTAGCTCTCTTGTTCTCTGCCTTCTCCTCTAGACTTACTTTTTCCCTGTGTTCAGCTGTGGGTAATGAGGCATATAGCTCATCTCTCCCCTCTCCTCTGGGCCTCATCTCTTTCAGCCACTTGGGCCTTTTTCTATGCTTCTGTGCTCTGCTGACCCCAGCCTCTGGTCTCCAGGACCTCTCTCTCAGCTTCTCAGGATTTTCTCTGTCTCTGCAGCTTTTTTCTGTGTCTGTGGCTTTTTAGTCCTCTATTTATAAAGGACTCCAGTAAAAAGACTAAGACCAACCCTGAGTCATGCCCTACTGAAGTGATCTAATCAAAAGGAAGTTCCCTTATCTGAATCTAATGGGAAAAAAAAAAAGCCCATCTACAACAGGTTTACATGCACAGAAATGGATTAGCTCTAAGGACAAGAACTTCTGGGGTCTACCCAGCTTCAAACTGTCACAGACACAAAAAGAATATCAATAGGAAAGTAGATGCAGCTCAACCAGTTGGGCACCCACCTACCAAATGGGAGGTCCCAGGCTCAGGTCCCGGTGCCCCCTAAAAATGATGAGCAGATGTTGCCCCCCACTGCAATGAGCTAGATGCCTCCTAAAAAAGAAGATGAGCAAACACTGCTCCCACTGTAAACAAGCTAGATGCTGCCCCTGCCTCAAGGAGCAGATGCCACAAGCCAGTAGATGCTGCAGCCCATGGCAGATGTGACTCAGGCCATTGGGCACTTGTCTCTCGTGTGGGAGGTCCCGGGTTTGGTTCCTGATGCTTCCTGGAGAAGGCGAGCAATGAGTAGACAGACAAGAGAACCATCTGGGGGAGGGGGGATAAATAAAGAAAAATAAAGGAAATAAATCTTTTTTTAAAAAAGGATATCAATAGAAAAATGGAAATTATGAAAAGGAACCAGAGATGAAGACCACCGTAACAGAAATAAAAAAAATTCCCTAGAGGATTTCAACAGCAGATAGACATTGGAAGAAGAAAAAATCAGAGAACCTGAAGATAGGATGATTGAAATCATTCAGTCTGAGAAGGAGAAAGAAGAAAGAAAGAATAAAAGTGAACAGAGTCTGAGGAACTTGGGGGACACCACAAAGTGTACCAATATATGCATTGTGGGAGTCCCAGAAGGAGAAGAAAGAGAGAAAGGGATAGAGATAATATCCAAAGAAAAAAATGGCTGAAAACTCACAAATTTAATCAAAGACATGAATATGCACATCCAAGACACTAATGAACTCCAAACAGGATAAACCCAAATAGACCCACATGGTGGTGTATTATAATTAAATTGTTGGATACCAAAGATAAAGAGAGAATTCTAAAAGCCACAAGAGAGAAGCAATGTGTCATATGCAAAGAAGCCTCAGTAAGATTAAGTGCTAGTTTCTCATCACAATCCATGGAGGAAAGAAGGCAGTAGGGTGAAATATTTAAAGCACTGAAAGAAAAGTAATTCTACATCAGGCAAAACTGTCTTTCAAAAATGAGGGAGGAATTAAGACATTCCCAGATAAACTAAAGCTTAGGGATTGTCACCACAAGATTGGCCCTATAAGATATGCTAAATAGAGTTCTATAGGTTGAAAGGAAAGGACAATAAACAATAGATCAAAGCCTTATGAAGAAATAAAGATCTCTGGTGAGGGTAACAGTGTGGATAAGTATAAATGCCAGAACTATTGTATTTTTGGTTTGTAACTCCCCTTTTTACTTTCCATAGGATCTAAAAGGCAACTGCATAAATTATGATGATAAATCAGTGGTTTTGGACTCACAATATATAAACATAATTTGTGACAAGAACTTCTTAAAGGTGGGGGGAATGGAGGGGTATAAGAACATAGTTTGCGTATACTATGGAAGTTAAGCTGACATCAAAGCAAAGGAGATTGTTACAGATTTAGAATGTTAAATTTAAGCCCCATGATAAGTATTAAGAAAATATTGGAGAATATACACGCTCATAGAGATAGAAAGTCAGGGGTAGAGGGTAGGGGGAATGGGGAATTAGTGCATAACGGGTGTAGGGTTTCTTATTGGAGCGATGGGAAAGTTTTAGTAATGGAAGGTGGTGAGGGCACCACAACATAGTGAATGTGATTAATCTCACTGAATGGTATGCTTGGGAGAGGTTGAGATGGGAAAGTTTATGATGTATATATGTTCCCACAATTAAAGAAAGAGTAATTAAAGAGAAAATGACAATTAAATGCAATACATGTGTGGCAGTTTGAGATTATTTATGAATCCCGAAAAAGAGAAAGATTATGTTTGTAAACTAATCTATTTTTCTGGGTGTGAGACCCTTTGAATGCATTAGATTCAGCTGACATGTTTTGAGTAAATTACCTGTTAAGATCAGGGCTTTGATTCGACCACATCAGTAAGGCGTAACTCAACTGAGTCCCCACCCCCTTGGTGGGCTAATATAAATGGATACTCATTCAAGAAGACACACAGAAGAGGAGAGAGCTCTGTCATGTTTGATCCCGGGGCCCCAGGGAGAGATGAGCCATTAGCCTGATAGTTCACAGCTGAAGAGAATAGAGCAGCTGGACAGCTGAGAAGGTCTGGAAACAAACGAGCCCTATGCCAGAGACTGATATAGGAAGCCCTGAGAGACCAGGCAGAGATTGCTCACCATCTTGCTTCAATACGTAGCAACTGACTTTGGTGAGAAAGCAGCCTTGAACTGGACTCTTGAGGGCAGGGCCTTATAACTGTAAGCTTTTACCCCAAATAAATACCCTTTATAAAAGTCAACAGATTTCTGGTACTTTGCATCACCACCCCTTTGGCTGACTAATACAACATGGTCCTAGATGGTATCTAAGTGGCAGCACTTAATGGCAAAAGACAAAGTGGGTTTGGCTACCATAACAGACAGCAGAGCCAAAGCAGTAATCAGAATTATCTGCTTTTGCAGAGACCTATGGTGTTGGCTAATAGATCATGGGGTACCTAGAAGTAAAATAGATGGGCAGTCTACTAAATTCTGTATAGGCAGAAGAATTCTGGGTGAAGTGAAGAAAATTCTAACTTGACTCACAAAAACAGAGTCACAGCCCCTCAATCAATTCCCAAACTTGAGACAGTCTGCAGACCCAGGACTACTTGGATGAAGGGAAAGCAGGGTCCCTTTGGGGAAAGACCCTGTTACATTGCCAGAAATTTATACTATTAATTTTCCTCCCAGCCTTCTCCAAAGGTATCTACAGCCTTTAACAGGGTAACTGTGCATAGGTGAAACGGAAATGATCAGACATTTCAGAGATTATTAGACACTGGTTTGGAAGTGACATTAATTTCAGGAAACGTCACTAGTCCACCAGTCAGAGTAGGGGCTCATGGAGGTCAGGTGATCAGTGGAGTTTTAGCTCAGGTCTGTCTCACAGTGGGTCCAGTGGGTTCCCAGGCCCATTCTATGGTTATTTCTCTGGTTCCAGAAAGCATAATTGGAATAGACTTACTCAGCAACTGGCAGAATTCCCCCATTAGTTCTCTGACTTGTGGGGTGAGAGCTATTAAGGTAGGAAAGGCCAAGTGGAAGCCACTAGAATGGCTTTTTCCTAGCAAAATAGTAAATCAAAAGTAATACTGCATTCCTGGAGGGAGTACAGAGATTTTAGTGCCACCAAGGACTTGAAGGGTACAAGGGTAGTGAGTCCCACGATATCTTCATTCAGTTCTCATATTTGGCCTGTGCAGAAGACAGATGGATCTTGGAGGATGACAATAAATTATCATAAACTAAACCAGGTGATGAGTTCATTTGCAGCTGCTGTTTCAGATGTGGTATCATTGCTTGGGCAAACCAATACATCCCTTGTGGTGCCTGGTATGCAGCTATTGATCTGGAAAAGGTTTTTCTCAATTGCCATTAGTAAGGACCATCAGAAACAGTCTGCTTTCAGCTGGCAAGGCCAGCAATATACCTTCACTGTGCTACCTCAGGGGTATATCAACTCTCCAGCCCTATGTCATAGTTTTGTCTAATGGAACTTTGGTCATCTCTCCCTTCTACAAGACGTCTCACTATTCCATTATATTAATGATATGTTGATTGGACCTAGTGAGCAAGAAGTAGTAAAAACTCTAGATTTATTTCTAATGCATTTGCATGTCAGAGGGTGGGAGGTAAATCCAACAAAAATTCAGGGTCCTTCCATCTCAGCAAAATTTCTAGGTGCCCAGTGGTGTGGGGCATGTCGAGATATCCCTTCTAAGGTGAAGGATAAGCTTTTGCATCTGGCCCCTCCTACAACCAAAAAAGAGGCACAATGCCTGGTTGGCCTCTTTGGATTTTGGAGACAACATATTCCTCATTTGGGTGTGCTATTCCAGCCCATTTACTGAGTGACCTGAAAAGCTGCTAGTTTTGAGAAGGGACCGGAACAACTGGAGGCTCTGCAACAGGACCAGGTTGCTGTGCAAGCTGCACTGCCACTTGGGCCATATGATCCAGCAGATCCAATGGTTCTGGAGTTTCAGTGGTATATAGGGGTGCTGTTTGGAGCCTTTGGCAGGTCCTTATAGGAGAATCATAGCACAGACCTGGGGATTTTGAAGCAAAGCCCTGCCATCCTCTGTAGATAACTACTCTCCTTTTGAGAAACTGCATTTGGCCTGCTACTGGGCCTTAGTAGAGACCGAATACTTAACCATGGGCCACTAAGTTACCATGAAAAGTGAGTTGCCTATCATGAGCTGGGTGTTATCTGACCTGCCAGGCCATAAAGTTGGCTGTGTACAGCAGCACTCCATCATAAAGTAGAAGTGGCATATATGAGATGGGGCTCAAGCAGGCACTGAAGGCACAAGTAGGTTACATGAGGAAGTGGCCAAAATACCCATGGCCCCCCACTCCTGACACGTTATCTTCTCTTTCCCAGCCCACAGCTTTGGCCTCTTGGGGAGTCCCTTATAATCAATTGACTGAGGAAGAGAAAACTCGGGCCAGGTTTACAGATGGTTCTGTATGATATGCAGGTAGCACATGAAAGTGGACAGCTGCAGCACTGCAGCCCCTTTCTGGGACATCCCTGAAGGACAGTGGTGAAAGGAAATTCTCCCAGTGGGCAGAACTTCAAGCAGTGCCCCTCTTTGTTGATTTTGTTTGGAAGGAAAAATGGCTGGAGATGCATTTGTACACGGATTCATGGGCTGTGGCCAATGGTTTGGCTGGATGATCAGGGACTTGGAAGGAACATGGTTGGAAAATTGTTACAAAGGGGTCTGGGGGAGAGACATGTGGATAGACCTTTCTGAGAGGGCAAAAAAACATGAAGATATTTGTGTCCCATGTGAATGCTCACCAGATGGTGACTTCAGCAGAGAAAGATTTTAATAATCAAGTGGATAAGATGACCTGTTCTGTGGATACCAGTCAGCTTCTTTACCCAGACACTCCTTACATTGCCCAATGGACTCATGAACAAAGTGGTAGGAATGGAGGTTATTCATGGGCTCAGCAACATGCAATTCCACTCACCAAGGCCGGCTGGGTGCCCAATCTGTCAGCTGCAGAGACCAACGCACAGTCCATGAGGTGATCAGCTTCTTACCTGGTGATTACAATAGACCACTTCCATCATTTTGTTCTAACTGGAATAGACACATACTTCAGATATGAGTTTGCCTTCCCTGCATGCAATGTTTCTGCCAAAACTACCATTCATGGACTACAGAATGCCTTATCCACTGTCATGGTATTCATACAGCATTGCTTCTGATCAAGGAACTCACTTCATGGCAAATAAAGTGTGGGAAAGGGCACATGTCCATGGAATTCACTGGTCTTACCATGTTCCCCATCTTCCTGAAGCAGGTGGATTAATAGAATGGTGGGAACTGAAGTTAAGACTGCCGCCTGGCCACTTTGGGCTCCTTATGCCTCTGAATCAACACGCAATGAAGGGCAATACTGCATTGGCAGACATGATTGATCCTGATTGTCAAGGGGAAATAGGACTACCCAATGAAAGTAAAGAAGAGTTTGTCTGGAATACAGGAGATCCCCTAGGGCCTCTCTTAGTACAACCATGCCCTGTGCTTAAAGTCAATGGAAAACTGCAACAACCCAATCCAGGCAGGACTACTAATGGCCCAGAACTTTTAGGAATGAAGTTTTGGGTCACCCCACCAGGCAAAAAACTACGGCCAGCTGAGGCGCTTGCTGAGGGAAATGGGAATATGAAATGGGTTGACGAAGAAGGTAGTTATAAATACGAGCTACGACCACATGACCAGTTACAGAAATGAGGACTGTAATGGTTATGAATATTTCTTCCTTGATTTGTTATGAATATGCTTGTGTATATATATAAGGCAAATATCTTTATTTCTTCCCTATTTTATTCCTTTCTCATTTAACATAAGGTGCATTAACTCTGTGTCAAAGTATTGAAGTATAGGATATCAAGTTTACAAGTGATTATACAAGGACTTGCACCATCTTTTGGGGAAAGTTAGTGCATTTACAGTTGTATGTACGACCGTTGAGTATCCTTAGGTAAAAATATGACTGTTTTACTTTTATTTAGAGATTAAGTATGGTTTAAGGAGACATATATGGGTGCCAAGTTGACAAGAGGAGGACTCTGATGGTTAAGTTCATGTGTTAACTTGACTAGGTTATGGTGTCCAGTTGTTACGTCAAGTAAACACTGGCCTGAATGTTAGGGTGAGGATATTTCGTGGACTTAAATAATTAGTAAGTTGATTGTATTTATGGCTAATTACATCTACAATCAACTGAGGAGCTTGACTTCAGCAATGAGAGATGTCTAATCCAGTCAGTTGAAGGCCTTAAAATGAGAAGTGATGATTGCAGCAGTCAGAAGAGAGAATTTCCATCTCTACTTCAGCTGCCAGCTCCTCCTGGGGAATTCATCAAAAACCTTTCATTGGAGTTTCCAGCTTGCAGCCTGCCCTATGGAATTTGGACTTGCTTATCTCCACAGTTGTATGAGCCAATTCCTATAATAAATCTCATAATATTTTGTATATATCACCTGTCAGCTCTGTTTCCCTGGAGAATGCTGACTAATACACTACCCTGTGATTAACACTTTGCATTAGTGATTTATTAGTGATTTATTGAATGTTAACTCTGTACTATCTTCAAACACTAATGGCTTGCTTATTTTCTTTATAAAACATTTATTTTTGAATTATCTAATTATAATAATGATGCATATTAAATATAAAAAATTTTTTCTGAACTATTTATTTGCTCGTTTAAATGTGTGAATGTCTGTCTCCCCACACCGTCACCAATGCAGTTGATTAACTTTTTAAAGATTTGTCAATTGGATAGGTGAACAAGAGTAGCTCACTGTCATTTTAATTTACATTGCTCACTGGGAGTGGGTGTAGCTCAGTGGTTGAACTCCTGCTTCCCATATACGAGGTCTTGGGTTCAATCTCCACTGTCTCTTTTAAAAATTTTTTTACATTGCTCTAAGGGAGGTGATCTTTTTATATGCTAGGATGATCATCTTTTCCTATTTTAAATGTCATATGTAGGGAAGCGGGTGTGGCTCAGTGGACAGAGCCCCCCGTTTACCATATGGGAGGCCCGGGTTCGCATCCCGAGGCCTCCTTGTGAGGGCACACCGGCCTGAGCGGTGCGGTGGGCTGATGCAGCAACCTCAGGGCAGGAAGCGGGTGTGGCGCAATGGATAGAGCACCCGTTTACCATATGAGAGGCCCCGGGTTCGCTTCCCGGTGCCTCCTTGTGAGGGCAGGCCAGCTCGCGCGGTGCCATTGGCTGATGCGGCAAGACCTCACAGCAAGGGGGAGATAAGCAGACACAGAGAAGACACGCAGTGAATGGACACAGCAGCACAAGCAGCAAGGGGGGATAAATAAAATAAAATAAATAAATCTTTAAAAAAAAATAAATAAATGTCATATGTATTTCCTTTCCTCTTAAGAATGCATGTACTTTGCTCTTTTTGGGTCATTTACTGATTCAAGTGATCTTTATGGGAACATTTTTGGAAAATACTGGAAAGCATGGCCAAGGAGTCATCCTTGATTCCTCCCTCAACCTTGCCCACCTTCACAAGCACAGTGCCAGGTTCTGTTTATTTTTTTGTCTCCCATATAAGTCTAATGTCTTGAACGTATACCTTTCTTTAATCTTCACTGCCATCACCCATGCTCCTTTCAACTTACCCCATACATAAAGGTCTTTTCCACTTCAGGTCTTTGCATCTGTCCCCTCAGCCTCAGAACACTCTGCCATGACTCTGCATGGCTGGCTTTGCCTTCTTTTGCATTCCCTCCTCAGAGAGCCCTTCCCTGCCTTTCCTATCTCAAGAAGGTTTTCCCTTTCCTTCTTATTCTTTCTCATGGCAGTTCCTTCCTATATCCTTCATAGCACTTATCAGCATCTATTATCATATGCAATATTGTAAATCTTTTGCATGCATTAATTAAATGAATTAATATTTGTAAAGCACTTAGAATAGTGTCTGGCACATAGTAAGTGCTATATAAATGTTGATTTAAAAAACCAACTCCTGTGGAAATGTAAAATGGTGAGCCACTGTGAAAAACAGTGTGGCGGCTCCTCAGGAAGTATGGAATTAAGTATTACAAGTAAGAATTAAGTATAGAATTACTAGGAATACCGCTTTTAGCTAGATACCCAAAAGAATTGAAAGCAGGGACTTGAATACCAATATTCATAGTAGTATTATTCATAATAGCCAAAACGGGGAAGCAACCAAAGTGGCCATCAACGGATGAATGGACAAACAAAATGTGGTATATCTATGCTATGGAATATTATTCAGCTGTAAAAAGAAATGATGCTCTGATAATGCTATAACATGGATGCACCTTGAAGACATCATGATAGTGAAATAAGCCAGACAGAAAAGGACAAATATTATATGATCTCACTTATATGAAATAACTAGAATACGCAAATTCATACAAACAGAAAGTAGATTACAAGTTACCAGGGGCAAGGGTGGGATGGAAAATAGGGTGTTCATGCTTAATGGGTACATAATTTCTATTTGGGGTGATGGATAAGTTTTGGTAATGGGTGCTGGTGATGGTAGTACAGCACTGTGTGTAAATTAGCATTACTGAATTGTATACTTGAACGTGGCTAAAATGGGAAATGTGATATCTATATGTTACCACAACAAAAATTTGGAAACATAAAAACAAAAACAAAAGAAACTTGTTTTGTAAGTTCACAGCTATTACTATACACTTATTGTTTATGTATGTTTACTTATGAGTGATATACTTCAATAATTTTTTTTAAAAAAAGAGAGAAACACAGCAAGGTGCAGAGGGAAAAAAATCAATTCATAATTCTCACAACAACCCTATATAGTACTGTTAATATCCCCCAGTTTACAGATGTGCAAACTGAAGAGCATAGAAGTTAAGCAACCTGCCCAAGCTTGCACAGCTAGTGAGTAGCAGAGGCCAGCTACAGACTCGGTCTTGTACCAAAGGCCACACTCCTAACCATTTTCTATGTTCCTTTTCTTTTTTTTTTTTTTTTTTAGGTACTGGAGCTGGAGATTGAACCTGGGACCTCGTATGTGGAAAGCCGGCACTCAACGACTGAGCCACATTGGCTCCCCTGAGTTGGTTTTTCCATTTGTTTTGGTTCTTGTTTGTTTTTATTTTTTCTAGGAGGTCCCAGGAACCAAACCCGGGACCCCCCATGTGGGAGGCAGGAGCTCAACTGCTTGAGCTACATCCACTCCCTATATTTCCTTTTGATTCTAGCACCTAGCAGAGTGCCTTGCACTTAATAGGTATTCTCAGTAAATATTTGTTAAATAAATGAAGATAACAGTACTAAAAAGAAAATAAAACTTATATGTAACCCTATCACACAGAGATTTGGGGAATTTATCCTTTAGAATTTTTTAATGTGGGGATAGATTTTTGTCAAAATCATTACTATTAGAAAACATTTTGAGGAGCTACATCAGGTATCATTATAAAATATGTTTGATGTTATTCACTTTAAAAAAATTGTATATGTTTTCAAGTCAATGTTCCTAAAGCAGGGGGTGGAGGGCAGGGTAGAGAGGGAGAAGTTCTTAGATAAAGGGGAAAAGGTATTCCTGAAATAGTCTGGCCCTTCTTATCTCTAGGCAGAGGATGCCAAACTTGAGCTAGAACATTTAGGGAAGGGATAAGGAATTACTATTATTATTTTAATCCTACTTCTTTAAGACAGACAAGTTTCAGGGATGAGGTATTTATTTTTTTATATACTACTTTAAGTCACTGTGTTTTAAAATTTATTACTAAGAATTATTTTTAAAATATCAATTGGCAAGAGTTGTAAATGTTCCCAGAGCACAGCAATGGTCCATGGTTTACAGTAAAATATTAGACAATCCATGATGATCACATGGCTATGTCAATAGGAAAATCAGATTTTAAAAAATCAGATAAAAAGATAGATTGGACCTACCAAAGAGCAAGAAACACAAGTGAAGGCTGCTGGTATTAAAACACCAAGAAGCAGCATCTCCAAATACTGGCTTGCTCATAGTTTCAAAAGACTTTTTCTTTTCTGATGTTTAAAATAGCTTCTGGATAAATAATTTGTAACAGCTGGTCATCAAATTCACTATACTCACAGAAGAGTGCGTCTCTAAGGCTGGCTATAAATAATACATCAATCTGGCTCTTGAGGGAGTATTGGATTGATTTGTTGCTCCATCACGGCATCTCCCTTCTGCCATTCGACAACAACAGGATGAGACTAGGCTGCTACCCAGAATGGTGTATGGTTACTGTTAGAGACACTGCATTTGTGGGCACCCCACATTTCTGAGATGAAGTTAGCTGATAGGATTACCAGAGCGACCCAGTTGTCGCAGAGGGGGCCTGCATCACATTACCTTAGAAAATATTTTAATCCAGAAACACCATACACTGGATACAAAACCCATGAATACTTGATCCCTGGGCGGGGCCTAGGACACGTTATTCGGAACTACCTCCCGTTTTCTTGCATGGGGAAATAGTAATGCTTATGTAGAGAATGTGGAAATTAAAATAGAATCCAACCCAGTGTTTTGAATGATCTTAAAAGACATAAAGGGATGAAAGTTTAGATCCCATTGGAAATTCCCTATGTAGTCTTCAAAGCTGATTTCTTGCGCTTGAAGGGACCCAGAAGAAGCAGGCAAGCCATGATTTTGAAGTTCAGTTTTTCTTCTATTATTCAATTGCAGTCGACTTCAACTATTGAAAAGAGATGATTTCGAATTAGAGACTTCTTCATCTGTATTGTAAGGCCCTTCAACCAGTTCAGCCTATGATATCCAGAGATACCAAGACGTGGGTGAGTTTCCTTGCTATTGCCATTGCTTTACTTCTTTGTGTTGACTATTTTTGTGTTTGTTAAAGACTTAGAGAAGCATATTGTTTTGTGCAGCACAAAATATCGATAGATTACGCACGTAAAGCTCCTCGTTTTAGTCTGTTCATGTTCTAGATGACATACATATAGAGAAGTAAGGAGAATTTGGACTGTAAGTAAGAAGAATCATTGCTTCCAACTTCCAACTCTTATTGTCATTACATAACCAGTAGGGTTGATTTTAGAAGAGTGGTGTTTAGGACCCAAGAGTGTTACCTGGCTGTGCTAAGTGGCAATTCAGTAGTGGAAAACAAGGAAGGTGTATAGGAAAAATGCCTGCTTTCTCCTTCACCTCTGAGTCATGGACATCCTCCCTGGTTTGTCTGGAGGTTAGCAGAGGTCTAACAGAACAGGGCAGTATTGGGGATGACATTGAGAGATTGTTACAGGCACTTGACCCCACCGTTTTCCTTTGGTGATTAAAACAGTCTCTCGATATATTAACAATAAATGGGCTTACTGAATAGAAGAAACGTCACCTACCAAACAGAAACAATAATTCATGCCCATCTTTGGCCTCTAACCATTAAGGAGCTTAAGTCATCTCCTCAGATTCCCAGTCATCTCAGTCATGGTCATGTTCACTTGAATGAGGCAGGTTAGTGAGCTTGTCAGCACTTTGGCCCCCATTCAGAGTTCATAATGAAGTAAACCACACAGGGAATGGCCGTCAGCATGGTGACCACCCTGCTGCCTGTCTGCTCAGGGCCCCAACTGAAGCATTTTCACAGGCTGGGTCACTGGGAGGCCCTGGCCACCTCTGCTCAAAGTGTTTGTGCTCAGAGTGAGCTGTGAGTTATTGCTGAGCACATAATGGCCAAGACAGCTGCACAAGCTGTCACGGCCACAAATGCATTCCCCTGACTGCAGGCAAACAAATTGGGTTCTATAGAAAGGTTCTGTTGGGTTCAGACCGGAATCTCTTTGGAGGCGCCTTTGGATTCCAAAAGTGAGGTGGGTGTGGACGCAGTAAGATGTTCTAGTTGCCTCCAGCAACCTGCAAGGGGTCCATTCCAGGGCTGAGGAAGTGGATTGTCGTCTTCCAGAAGAAAATCCTCTTGATGTTTGGCAAATAGTAATAACAGAGATGGGCAGGCTTCTGGCTTATCTCGGCGGACCTCTTTCTTTCTTTTTTTTTTTCATTTTCTTCAGGGTCATAGCAAAAATGAAATGTTGTCAGTTTAAATGGATGATATTTTAGAAACTGGGATCTGGCCAGCAAAGAGTCTTTTCTGCCATAGAAAGGATGTGGAGCTCAACAATTAGCACCTCAAGACACAAAGAAAGAGTGAGGATGAGTTTGGGGCTATAACTTGGGTCATGAAACGTTCTGCAAAATAGAACTTGTCTTCTTTTTCTCTCTTATTTGCAGGCACTTAAGAATACTCTTTTTTTTGGAAATTAGACAAAGTTTTATTTAAAATTATTTAGTTATATTTTCACAAACAATATATTTATTTACAGATAGATTTAATGTACTTTTAAGGCTCTTTTGGAGATCACGTCTTCCTTTATTCTTTAAATATCCCCCACAGTTAAAGGGGGCCTAGCCTCTGTATCTGGGCATTCTTCAGTATTCCAACCAACCAGAAACCATGATTTGGTTTTTGTTTTCCATTTTTAAATTACCATTTATTGAGTGTTCATGCACTATGCCCAATGCTTGTTATGCATTACCTCATGTAATCATTGAGCAATCCTGTGAATGAGGTATCACCACTCGGATTTTTCAGAAGGGGAAACCGAGGCTCAGAAATGTTAAATAACTTGACTGAGGACATAGAGCTAATGAATGGGGGAGTAGGGATTCAAGCTCAGGTCCCTCAGTTCCTGTCCTTTCACTGTACTTTTGACTTTCCTGGGAAGCTTTTACCTTTGTCCTTCAACTTGAGTTAAAATAGCTTGTGATTCTGTTCATGAAGCTGTACCTCACTTTATAGTAAATACTGGCTGCTATAAATGATTAAAATAATCCTGCCATGGGTCTTCTCTCTCTCCCTCTGACTCTCTCTTTCTCACTTTCCTTTTATTTTTATTTTTATTTATTTTTAGGAGGTACTGTGGATTGAACCTGGGACTTCGTACATGGGAAGCAGGTGCTCAAATACTGAGCTACATCCACTCCCCTTTTTAAATTAAATTTATTTTTTAAAAATTTTTTCGTTATCCTTTTAAATAGAGGATCTTTTGGATTAGAGTTCTATGACATTGGCACCTAGCTATAAATTAGGATTTTTGTACAATATTTCACAGATTTTTTATTTTTTTTACCACTTTTAGTTTGTACTCATTTTTTCTTGGAGAATTACACCTGATTTATTTTGGTCAGTAATATTACTTTAGCTTTTTAGGTTATTTAATGAATTACAAGTTCATAGACTTATAAAAATTAAGAGGTGGCAAGCACTTCAGAGATACATGTGTTCAATCCCATCATCATATGGGGCTGTCTGGCAGCTGTGGTCACCCTGGCCTAGGAAAAAGCAGGGCTGGGCTGGTGCTCAGGTCATGTCAGAGCCTTAGTTACAATATCTAAAATTTGAGATAATTATACTACTTCTAAGGAGTGGCCCCAAAAGTTCACAAATCAAGAAGAGATATCTAAATAGGTGTTTTCAATTTTGTAAAAACAAAACAAAACTCATTTCAAGTGGCAGCTGGTTTTGCTCTGGCCATTTTCAGGAGTGTCCCCAAAAGAGGTTGCAACCACCAGACTGTCATCCTGGGATGTAGCCACTGGTCCGGGTGCTCCGAGGAAGCGGCCTCTCTGAATGGGTTCCTGTGTGGGTCCTAAGCAGAAGAGGGAGGCTAGGCCTTTTGAAATCCAAAGGAAAATCAGGATGGCAGGTGGGTCGGAATGGCTAGAGGGACAGGTGGAAAATGCACCAGAACAGAGAAGGTTGGTGGATAGGATCGAGCTGAGCCAGTTTAGGGTGCCACACAACTTAGAGGCCCATCATGACACGTGGAAAAGCAACGGCTACAATACTTCTATTTTTTTTGTTTTTTTGAGGTACCGGGGCCAGGGATTGAAACCGGGACCTTGTATGTGGGAAGCCGGTGCTCAAGTGTGGAGCCACATCGGCGACCCTGAGTTGGTTTTTTCATTTGTTTGCTTGTTGTTGTTGTTTTTTTTTAGGAGGCACCAGGAACTGAACCTGGGACCTCCCATGTGGGAGGCCTGCACTCAACTGCTTGAGCCACATCTGCTCCCCAGCAGTACTTCTTAAAATCAATCCTTTACCTGCATCTCAAACTCCTATTTGGGGAGAACAAATTCTAAGTAGTGTTTCCTGAGAGGCTGATAAATATCCAACATTTCTGGTCATTAACTATGTAGATCAATGTCTCCCTCAAATTTTACGAATGAAAATTTTAAAAAAATTTTAAAGTGTCCTTCCTTTTTTATCTCTCAATTTTATACCACTGATTACATTAATGCAGTACTTAGGAAGGGTTAGCTTTTGGTTGAGATTTCTGCCTTCATGTTTACAAGTGAATTTCTCTAAAAAACATCCATTTTGTCTGGCATTGATGCCAGGATAAGCATAGTTTTGTACATTATTACCATATATTTAGCAATAAGGCTCTTCTTATTTCTTACAGAATAGGACACAAAATGAAGACAATCAATGAAAACCAGATCTGCTCTTACAATTAAGAAGAGGCCACACTTACATGGCTGAAACCGATTTCTCAGAAGATGATACATCTAAGCAAGAGGAGGATTTGCCTTACGATGGGCATCTCCCCCAAATTAAGATATGCAATGATTACAGTTTTACCTCAAAAAATGACGTTCTCAATGTATCAGATCAAATTGTTTTAACAGTAGGCAACCCTCAAGAAAAGGCTACACATAATGAAACTTGTAGAAATGCAGACATGACCATGACTCTGGATAAAATCACTGAAAATGCTGTCAATAAAAAACATGATAAAGAGAAACAATGCACTGAAATTCTTCAGATCCCAAGTGATAAAGAAGACACTTCAAGCTCAAACATTTCTGACATTTTACTCAACCATCTTTCCAAAGAGGAATTTTCAGAAGGGCAAGGCATTGACTGTGAAACTCTACCAGAGGTCGTGAATGCTGACGGTTTTGATGAAGTGATCGTTAAAAATATGATTTCACATTATGTTAAGAATTCTTGGCCCAAAGAACAAACCCCAGAACTCACTGACCAACTCAATCCCCAAAGTAATGGTGAAAACAGCAATAAACCCAGTTGTTCTCCAATCACAATGAGGAAAAACATCTCTGATTTAAAAGAGACAGTGGTTGCTGGAGACAACAGCCTTCAAGAAAATTTTAATTTCCTAACTAAAATCAAGGGCCCAAGTGATAGACAAAAAAGTTTCCGAGGGCAGGCATCCCAGAAACAAAAAACTGAAAAAGTGTGTTCAGGCAATGGATTCAAATACGGCCAAGGTCAAGTGCATTACCGGCGCCCTGATTTCTCTAAAATTGCTTCCAAAGTGAAAATCCCTAAAAACAATATAATTAATACACCACATAAAATAGTTAAACGGGCCAGCTCTCCTAACTTGAGAGACAAATCAGCTCTCGTACAAGATATTTTAGAAACCACGCTTAGGCCAAATAGCATTGAAGAACAGTATCAAGGACAGAAAAAGGAAGCTACTGAGACTTCACAACAAATGCAGGTAAGTGAAAGTAGTCTCCAGTAAACACATATTAGTGCTACTACTCATCTTTACCTGTGTGGGGTTTTGGAGGGCATGGAGCTCAGTTCTAGTTCTGAGGTTTTGATCAAGGCCCTGAGTCACCCTGGGCAAGTGACTTGACGTCTCAGAAGCTCAGTGTGTGTCCTCACTGGAAAATTCAGGAGCTGGACTAATAATAACACATAATAGGATAAGATCCAAATTGGAATTTGGATCTCCCCTTTTTTT
>JAQZBX010036231.1:10015-24364 GCA_029593785.1 Cabassous unicinctus
GCATTAATGATATAATGTGGCACTTTACCTGATAGTAGTTTTCAGTTAAGCAAACAAATCCTAGCTTAAACTGAGGCAAAGCCTTGTAAGATAAAAGTGATAACACTATATTATTGTGAAGTTTTGTACTTTAAATCTTCAAAACTTTTTGTACTTCTTGTTCAATATTGTATTTAATTGCACGACAGATGAATGTAGCAAAAAAACTTTTTTTAAATCTCCAAATTCCACTCCCTGCCCCAAAATTCTTGTAAGACAGCAAATTATAAGGTTCCTCTTTTTTTTCCCTTAAAAAAAAATTGTGTTTTTTCATAGTGTTTACTTGTAGTTATATTGGTTCACAAACCTTTATGTCTTGAAAATGCAAGCTTATATTTAGTTATTTGTTCCTGTATAATTATGAGTCAAGTGTATATATAAATAGATAGTTTGTGTATGGACTTTATTTTTAATTGGTAGTTTAACCTAAATTCAATTTAATATAAATAAATTGCTCTCCTCTACTAATGAGGAAGAATGTGATTATTTGCTTCTGACCATGTATTTGTATTACACTTGAAATCATGAAGACACTAGAGAGCAAATATACTTTCACTCAGAACCACCCTCTCCTTTGCTACTCAGGGCTGTCGACACCCTCTAGTACCTTACTCCCAATCTAATTTTCTCTTTCTAAAAAATCTTTTAACAAATCAATTTTATTGATACATATTAATAAAGCATACAATTCATCCAAAGTATACAATCCATGGTATTTGGTATAATCACATAGTTGTGCATTCATCACTTCAGTCATTATTAGAACATTTTCATTATTTCAATAATAATAATAATAAACAAAAAACAGACAAGACAATTCTTCACCTCTCAATCTCTCTATTAATTCTATTTTTAACATTACAAATATTCCACACTAAAAACCTTCTTCTAGAAAGGATCTGAAACCCATTCCTATTGAGATATTGTCATAAAAGTAATTAATTAGAGAGTTTGCAGGCTATCTTTTTCAGGGTGGCTTTCCTGGCCCTTATTCTCACATGGTGTAAGATGATTTCCCCACTGGCCGTGGTTCTGCAACTGAAGTGTGCTGGTTGCTTAGCTCCATGAGTGAATGATTCACTTCCTTATCTTTGGGTTTGAGCAGCACTGTTTGATCATTCACACACTGTATTTATAGTGCCTTTTGACTATATGGGAGGATTTCATAGTTTGATGTCTAAAAGTGTACAACCGTGTATGGTTTTCAAGTGAACTTAAAGACAGAGTTGCTTCATTTGTTTATCATTTCCATAGACCACACATGTTTTATTTGTCCCAGGTTCCCTGTGTGTGGCTTGAGTGTTCTAGATGTTATAGCATTTGATCCTCATAGCAACTGAGTGAGTTAGGAACTGTGGTCATATCCAGTCTCAAAGATCCATCCATGCCATCATGGTTAACATGAAGATTATTTTCATTGAGGAAGACATTGTTCTACAAATGAATTCAAGATCAATCTGTATCTAAAATTTTTAGCTAACAGATAATAACAGTAATTAGTCAAGAACTGCTTAGAATCACTCCCTGTGCCCATCAACATTTTAGATACGGACAGTGGCTTACAATTTTGGGTATTTTGCATCTTGAGCAGACAGGAACACAGGATTTAACTTGATTTAGTATATTGTTTTTTCATTCCATGACTTTCAAAATGCTTATTTGTGAAAGTTGACTTGGATTTAGATATTTTATTTAAATTACTAAATACGTTTTTTTAAAAGGAAAATTTTAAATGCAAGGTCTTATATAATTAAACAGTAGATTGTATTATTGGGGCAAAAATCTTTAATATGGCATCTGGCAAATGGTAGGTACTTAATAAGTATTTGCTGGATGAATGAAAATCTTAAGAAAATCAATTTTTTTTCTCCTTTTGTTTCATGTCTAGATTAAATAGATTGAATAAACCTTACATATACCTAGGAAAGTATATAATTTATAATCTGTACAAAGGTGAATATTTATTTAATAAATTTGCAAAGTTTTTAAGGCTGGAAATAAGAAAAATGGATGATTTCTGCCAGGAAACAGAAAAGCTTGTTTTTTTATTTGAGAAATTACAAGTGTTTGTCATTTTCATATGTCTCACTTATAGAATATTTTTATTTATTTAAAGTGTTATTTATGTTTAAAATTATATTGTTGAGAATTCTTAAAATAGTGTTGTAATCCTTGACATGTCACTCATATCAGTGGACATGATCTCTGGATGAGTGGTCGGCTTTTAAAATATTGACTTTAATCTAATGTTTATATCACACTAAGATCTCTCACATACAAAGAAATTATCCACTATCATCCCCATGGTGATAAAGGTTAAATAATGATAATTTTACTAATGGTATAGCTGAGAAATAAAATAATAAAATTCATAATTGTTCCTCTAATTCTTTGCCTTCCTCTAGATGTATTGAACAAAAATTTAAGCGCTGCCCTTCCCTGCCTACCACCAGTGTCATAATAGTGTTTCATAATGAAGCATGGTCTACGCTCCTTAGAACTGTCCACAGTGTGCTCTATTCATCACCTGCCATACTGCTGAAGGAAATCATTTTAGTGGATGATGCTAGTGTAGATGGTAAGAAGCACATGCAACTTAGATTGCTTCCTGAATAAATCCATGTGGTGCTGTCAAGTCTGTTTGGTTAGATTGCTCTCTGCATGCCATCTCAGAGACTGTATATAACAGCTTGGCTGGTTGGTATGGTTGGTGTTTCAGGCATGTCCATATTAAAATATTTGGGGGGTACAAAATGTATAAAAAGCTATTATTCTTAACTTTATGATCCTCATTGTGAGACTTTTGTTGTGCAGCAGTGTATTTAAGCAGGCTTGGGCCTTGACCCAGGCTGTCATGGTTTGAGTCCCAGCTCTGGTCCCAGCTAGCTGTGTAACTTGGGAAAGTTACTGAACCTCTCTATCTCAGTTTCTCTATCTATAAAATAGGGATAAAGCTACATCTCATCAAATCTATTAAAAGATATATCATTAGTTTATAAACCACTAGAAAGAAAAAGAAAATGACAGCCAACTAAACAATTGAGTATAAGAAGGATCCAATTGTACATCTCAGATTTGAGGAAATACAGAAATAGTACGTAAATCCTAGGGTTGTTCAGAAGATTAAATGAGTTAATGTAAATAATAAATAATGTAAATGAGTACTTAAAATCTCTGAAGAGTCACCCCACTATATTCCATTTTATTTTGGTTCTTTTGAACATTCCAATACTGTACACAATTAGTCAAATTATTTTATGCATTTCCCTTTAAAATTACAAGTCAAAAATCAGTTCCTAAATTACACAATTTAAACTGGAATCACAGGACTAATATGAGAACTGTTCTAATTTGCTAAATTTCCAAACATTACAAATATTTTTAAATAGCAAACATATACAGATTCTTTCAATGTTTACAAAATTTTCTCCTGAATGAGCCCAGATTTAGAGTGATATTGCTGAATGTTGAATTCCAGCTCTAGCACTAACTAGTTGTTATCTCCTCTGAAAAAGGTAATACTCTATTGCATTAAATCTAAGCCACCAACTATTGTAAGATATGCCATGACTTTATGTACTACAAGAAAAGAAAAGAGGAGGAGAGGGGAGGGGAAGGGTGAAAAAAGAAAAGAAACGAAACTTTGCCAACTAAGTGATGGGCCATCAATTATAAGTTATACCCAGATTTCAAAAAAACAGTACTAAGTGAATAAATCATAAAATTATTAATATGATTAATGTCATCATCTCTCTATACAGTTATAAACACTCCCATGGTTTTCAATTAAAACATCCTGAGTGAATTGAGGTTATAGTCTTAAGTTAGATGAACATCTAGGTTGAATAAGGTTGCTTATCACTAGAGATTTTTGACCTGGATGTGAAATGTTTCCTCCAAATGGGGAAGCTTTATTGTAGAAGCCCCGGGGTTCAAGTTGCACACTACAGATCTCTGATTTGACTCTCTAATCCCCTTACCCAGGTTACTTCACCACATCATTGTAACAACTGATTTATTTACTGCTTGACTCTGCTATGGATGTTTTCATATCTCTCTATTTGGACCACAGTTCATGGAGTTTTAAGTGACATCTGATTAAATTCTGCATGCCTCTTATATGCTTTTCCTTAAAAAAAAAAAAAAAAAGAACAAAAATAAATTTCTTAGAAATCTCTTCCTCTTTGGTATTTTGAAACCTTCCTTTCAGGGGTATGGTAAGCCTACTTCTAATAAGCCTTCAGTTGAAGGTAACTTCTATTATTTCGTTGTACAAACAAAATTATAACATTAAAGGAATTCAGAATGAAAAGTAATATCCATCCATAATCTTCCTGTTTCAACAATTTTAACATTTCCTTTTTCTCTTTTAATCACTATCTAAATAAATATGTAATGTTTGTTTAATTATATCCATGTCAGAAATCCAGCTTTAAAATCTTGACATTTTCACATAGCATTGTTATTAGTCCATTTCTTTTACCGTCAAAACTTTATTTGTAATGACTGTGATGAACTAGATGCATTTTACTTAACCATTCACTTTTTCCCACCTCACAGTGTTTCTTTTTTTTTTTTTTCCTTCCGTGTTTAAGTTGGCAGTGTTTTCATATGTGATACTGCAATGAATATCCTTGTGCTTATGTTATTTCCTTACTTTTGACTTATACCTTTGGATACTTTAGGAATAGTAGGACTTTTTGGTCAAAGGGTTTGAATATTTGTGTAATAATTCCTTGTAACAATCAGCAATAGAACTGAAACAGTTTTCATGGTGAGAAATATCTTTGCATGCAAGTATAATTTGTCTTATTGGATCAATCAAAAAGTAATCTAATGAGTTTCCACTGTGGAAGAAGTAAGGGAGCCTGCGAAGTAGAAACCATAGTCCCTGATTCCCATTACTTAGTTAGGGAGGAGCAGCATAAATATGTGGATCTTCAAACAACAACGAGGTAGTTAAATCCCAATGATTACAAAATAAAAGATAATCAGTGTTCCCAGAGCATAGGTATGTGCTAAGACTTATCTTAAATGCTTCATTTGTATAGTCATCTCTCATTTTATCCTTCCAACAGTCCCCCATTAGGATAAGCTTTATTTTCCCTATCTTGTAGATAAAGAAACTATAGTACAAAATGTAAAATCACTTGCCCCAAGTTCATACAAAAGTAATGGTACTGTAAATTGAACTCAGGAGGTCTGATTTCAGAGCTCTGTACTCTAAACCTCCCAAAGGAGGGGTGTGGATGAAGGCTAAATTTAGAGAGCAGATTAATATTATAGGAAGTTCAAAAGTTGTGGGTAAATAAAGACATTTCTTAACTTTAAAGAGTGGGAGGGTTTATTGAAGGAATCTGTAGTGACTTTTTTTTTTAACCAATCCCCATTAAAACCTTTAAAATGTTTCTATTTTACAAGTCTCTTAAAGCAGAAAATATTCTATGATTATATTTTTAAGAAAAATTATCCTGCTTTTATTTCAGAGAATTATTTCTGAGACACTGGCAGGTGTTAAAAAAAAATAAGTTAATCTATTATTCTGAGATAAGAGATGTAGAAAGATTTATTTTTCCACAGTAGTTGTTCCTCCTCTATGAATGTTTAAACTTTAAATAAGCAACTCTCTTATCAGTACCACTGGAGAATTGAAAAAGCCTATATAATCCCAGATAAAACCAAAATCATCTGCATTTGCTTCTGAAATCTGGCAGAAGCAAACATCCATCCCAGGCACTTATTAGCCTTCTCAATATTCCCAAATGTTTTTGAGGTTGTGATATGAGCCTAAGAAGGCTACTTCAAGGCAGAGGAGTATGTATTCAACAAGTAAGAAAGGATTTAAAGGTGAAAAAACAGGCTTGAGGAGTTATTTAAAAATATGAACAACACTTGATTGATTTGATTAATGTGTTTTTCTTGTACCCCCTGTCTCAATTTTTGCTTATTATGTATCTCATCCAACTTGGAATATTGATTGTCTTAAATTATACAGTAATTACTAAATTTTGCCAGTTTTTAACTTCATTCCTGATTTACATGTTCCTTTTTTCTTTCATACTTTTACTGGAAAAATTCTATGTCAGAAGTCTCCAACACATTCAAATGTTGAATTTCTCTACTGATTCTTTGTTGAAATATCCCCAAACTGTTAAAGCTCTGATTATCCTACCTCCTTTCTCTCAACATTTTAGTCTTAAGTTATTTGATCACTGCCTAAAATATCAGAGAATCCTTTTGATACTTGGCATTTTTTCACTGCTTTACAGCATTAAATACCAAAATTAAAAAATTTGATGACTCTTTTGGCCAAATTCAGTTTCTTTCACCTCCTTAGTCAGTCTCCTCCGCCCTCTAAAATGACTCTTCTTAACCTCTGGGGTCTACCCCTTTTGAAACTCCTCTCTTACCCCCAAATACCTTATACTTAATGATATGAAGGATAATGGATAAATATATGTTACGGTAGTTCAGAAGTTAAGAGTCACATATATAGCCTATTTTTCCAGTAAAGCATTAAGTAAACAGTTTTCATCTTAATGGAAGAACTTCTGTAACCATTAAGATTATAAATGTGGAGGAATTATTGCCCTGTGATCTCATTATCTTTCATACCTTAAATATGAAAATAAATTTAGGGAGAGTTAATACTGATTTTTTTTTTCCCTTGCAGAGTATTTACATGGCAAACTAGAGGAATATGTAAAACAATTTTCTATAGTAAAAATAGTCAGACAAAAAGAAAGAAAAGGGCTGATCACTGCACGGTTGCTAGGAGCAACAGTAGCAACGGCTGAAACGCTCACATTTTTAGATGCTCACTGTAAGTATATACACATAGGCAGAGTTGTAACTTTCCCTCCCGCCTCTCTAATTTAAAAGGTAAAGAAACCTTTTCTTTAAATGAATAATTGCACTTTCTTTAGCATCATCTTCACCTGCTGGTTGTAGCAGTGACAACCCAGCAGCTAACACCTCTGCATATGAACTTCCTTTCTCTTAAACTGTTTTTACCTCATTTGTGTTAAGGTGCCTCACCTTTAATGTTCTCCAGTGACCAGCTTCCACAGCGAGTTATCTTTGCCTGTTTTTTGTTTTTTTTTTCTTTTCAGATAGTCATTTTGTAAAAAAAAAAATTCCTAATTATTCTAATTCCTACACTTTAAAATTCATGAAAGTTTTGTTTGTTTAAATGTAATCAAATCTACCATTAAACTTTGGCCCCACTACTGATATTTTAATTTTAGATTTCTTTTTTTCAAAGCTCTGTGGACTCCCTCTTATGCCAATTAGGGATGCTCCCTCCCAGCTTCTGCTATCTTCATGAACCTTGCCTGTTTTTGTTTGTTTTTAATGCTGTTGGATTTTTTTTTTTTTCTGTATTCCAAAATATTTTCAGTGTTAATCTTTTAAAATAAACTATTTAGGAAAGTTTTGTTAGGATCAAGATACATGTCAGATACTAGTAAAATATTACTTAGTCCCTTGAGCTATTAGTTTAGTAGGTTTTACTGTTTGTATGAATGTTTAGCTTTCATTTGGCCAAGCCTTAGGAGATTATGTTTAACCCAACAGCTGATTTTGTATGTTTAACCCAACATCTGGTTTTGAGCATACACTAATGTTACAGCAGGACTTTTGGATCACATCAAGTACTGTCTTAAGAGCAGGAATTGAACAAGTAAAAATCTCAAGGTAATTCAAGAGATGTGTTTCAAAAGGGAAATATGTGCCTGGACAAGTTTTTTTAAAGTATGGCTTCCATAATTTGTTAAGCTGCCTTTTGTCTATTTTATTTTTTGAAGTTGAAATAAAGTTTTTTTGTTTTGTTTTTTTAAAAGGGAAATCGTTCATTTCCCAGTATTCCCACTCTTGTTCCAAAATTTCAGACTGGACAACCTTTCCCTCCTGCTAGTGGTTAATGCTCCTTCTGGATCTTGACTTCCCAACTCTGCTCAGCAGGGAGCCCAGATTAGACTCCAGGACGCACAGGGCATCATCTGAACTCGCTGTGTACTACGTTGGCCAGCCTGGCCTATGACCAGGGTTCAGACCCTCCTCAGGGCTCTTTGGCCCTCATTCCTTTCCATTAGGGCTGGCAACCTTGAATGCTCCTTCTCCAGCTGCTAAAATCAGAATATTCTGACTCATTGACGTATTTTCTCCTACAATACAGTCAGAGAAATGAAAGTTTCAGTGACCGTATCTTACTCAAGGAGTGAAGTTAAATAAATCAGAACACCTTTTGGGTAAGGTGGTGTTTACCAGCAGAAGTTACCTTTGGTTTATGGCCCACTTTAAAGAGAAACACATCATCTGAATCCCACATACAACAGTATCACTTTTGTTTACTTCCTAAAGGAGTAAATAATCATTATTTGTAGGGGAATTTCCCTAATATATACTGAATCTTGCTTTACCCTTTTCATTCCACTCATCAGACACACACACACATACACAGAACACTTTAAGAAATCTCCCACATGTAAATGTTCAAAATACAAATGACTTTGTTGTTATTATTTCTTTGTAAACATCCTCAAAAAAAAAAGAAAAATCCCTCCGTTTCCTTCTTTGAATTAATTAAAATTGTGTTCCATCTAGGTGAATGTTTCTATGGTTGGTTAGAACCCTTGCTGGCTAGAATAGCTGAGAACTACACTGCTGTCGTGAGTCCAGATATTGCATCAATAGATCTTAATAGTTTTGAATTCAACAAACCTTCTCCTTATGGAAGTAACCATAACCGTGGAAACTTTGACTGGAGCCTTTCATTTGGTTGGGAATCACTTCCTGATCATGAGAAGCAAAGAAGGAAAGATGAAACCTATCCAATTAAGTAAGATGATTGCTCTCAAAGTCTTATATTTACACCATACAGTTTGATTATTTAAATATGTATTTACTCTGTGCTTTTACAGCACTTGCTCTGAAGTAATTCACACTAAAGAAACTGAGAACATACACATTCTATATGTAAGGAATAGAAAAGGCCTTTATTTATATACTTACTCATGAAGTGACTGAGCAAGAAGTAGAACTGAGTTCTTATGTTTTCCTCATAATCATCACATAAGAATATTTAAGCTTGTTTAAAAGAAGACTCTTAATAATTATGCTTTGCTAGGAGAGGATGCTTAAAGTATGTTTGTATTTTTTCCCCCAAGCTTAAGGAATAAAGCATAGTTTTATTGATTTACAGAAAACTTTGAAATTGTGATGTCTCTTTGTGAATTTGATTCAGTTGCTCTTAAAATATGCTATTTTATCTTAGCTTTTTGTAATAAAGTTTGACAATGGATTATTTTTCAGAACACCCACTTTCGCAGGGGGCCTTTTTTCCATATCAAAAGAATACTTTGAATATATTGGAACTTATGATGAAGAAATGGAAATCTGGGGAGGAGAAAATATAGAAATGTCTTTCCGAGTAAGTTTATGAAGATTAAATATAGCACTCATATTAAACAATGGAATGTATTGTGTTCTGATTGGTTGATACAGATTATTATGTATGTGAGCAGTCTTTACTTCTAGTGCTTTCTAAAATTTAATTGCTGGGAAATTTGGAATAGGAGTTTTTCCTTTTAAAATGTAACTTAATATATTTATTTGTTTTTGCTGATGTAAAAAGAGGAATCAGTTAAAGTCCTGTGCCCACGCAGTAACACCAGTTAATACACTTGTAGCTACTGAATTCCAGCCAAGATAAATATAATTAAATCTAGTGCATCAGGAAATGAGTTGATTATCAAGGAAGTCATAATGGAAAAACATTTATGTATAATTTTAGAGGACATTGGACTTAACTCTTTGGATTAAGTGAGCTGTTTTTTTTTTTCCCCTATAATATTAAAAGCTAATATGAGAAACAAAGCAAAGACTTTGGATGGTCTCCACAAGTACCTGGTTTATTTGATTCCATGAGTTCATTTTCTGCAATGACTTTATACTTCATTTTTCGTTCCTTAGGCTGGAGTATGGAGGAAAAAGAACAGAATTAGGAGTTAGAAGATTTAAATTTTGGCTCTGACTCCATCATATACTTTTCAGTGATAATATTAGCTAAGTTTGAACTCCTTAAGGGCAGAGCTCTTGTTTTATTCATTTCGTTATTTCCAATACCTAGCACATGTTGGATCTCAAGCACAGATAGTTAAAGTAAGCATACACCAAGTTTTCTCATTTGTTTAAAAAAAGGTGGAAAAAAAAAAAGGATAGGATTACTAGCACAAGCTATTATACATGACTTCATTTCAGATTTTTTGCTTAGTGATTATTTATGGAAAGACTGATTATCAAGATATTTAGGTAAAAGTATTGATTTTATGATTTCTTATTTTATTTAAAGTTAATGCAAATAAGTTTTTTTGATACCTTTAATTTTAAATAGGTAGTAGGCATTTTTTATAGTGACCAACCACTTCACAAGTTTGCTAGATTATATTTTGGTAATAATGCCTATTTGGAATTGTTTTCTTGGTTATAAAATTGAATATGCAAGGGGTAAGTAGAGCCTGAGTCCTTTCAAGACCTCTAATATATGCCTTAGAAGACCCTGTTGTTCAGGTGAAGTGACCCTGTAAGTTGAGTAAGAAGATGGAATTTAAATTGTAAAAGAGATTTTGGTCTTCCTTTGCACACTAGAGAGCTTGCATAATCATTTGCCAAAAAAAAAAAAGCAATTTTAGAATTCATTTTTATAAAAGATCTGAAATTACTGTTTTGTTAACTTCTTTTCTAAAAATATGCTTTCATTGTTTCTAGTCTTTGTGCAGTTTAGTAAAATAGTTTTTTATATTTAAGAACCTAAGTTGATCTTGCAGAGAACAACTACAGTTTGTAATTGGTCTCTTCTCTACATTTTGTTTTTATTAAAATCTTAAAGGTGAACTTAAAAGCAACCTTTTGATTTTTCTAAAATACTGTAAATTTAAACAAATATCATTAATTATCAGGTATGGCAATGTGGTGGGCAGTTGGAGATTATGCCTTGCTCTGTTGTTGGACATGTTTTTCGCAGCAGAAGTCCTCATACCTTCCCAAAAGGTACTCAGGTGATTGCTCGCAACCAAGTTCGCCTTGCGGAAGTCTGGATGGATGACTACAAGGAAATATTTTATAGGAGAAACACAGATGCAGCAAAAATTGTTAAACAAGTAAGTTAGAGCTAAATAATCAAATTACAATTGAATTCACACCAAGTTCACCTGTCCTTTTGCTTATTTTGGGTCTCTTCAAGTACAATACAGAAAAATTTGAAGCTGGGTTTTTAATTTTAACTCTTTTAAAAATGTATATATATATATATATAACTTATTAATGTCAACTTTTTAAAGGGAAAAATTAAATAAATTGCTTTGAACAAACTTAGGCGATCTAGTTGATGTTATCCTTTTTAGTATGAAAGATATTTCTTTAGTTTTCAAAACTGCCTTAGTCTATTATTTTACTCAGACAAAATAGGATTAGGTGGAACAGCTTTTTACTGGTTGTAGGAGTTGTGATTAATACATTAATACCTGGGTCATGGTGCTAAGTCAGGGGTTAAAGACAGCATCACAGCTTGACATGAGAAGGGACCCAGGAGTATCAAGGCTTTTTCTTTTCTTTTCTTTTTAGTTATGGTTCCACTACTCACAGCAGGTATCACCTTGGCAAAGCTCCTTCGAGACTGTAAAATGGGGCTCACACTTCATAGGGTGGTTGAGAGGTTGCCCAACATGGAGTGTATGCCAACAAGTTCCTTGTCTTGAGAGATGCAGTTCATGCCCTGCCTATCTCACAGCATAACTGTGAACTGAGGAAGTGATAAGCACTATCAAATGTATGATACTGTTGTTGTTATTGACCTGTCATAGATAAAAAGCTCTGCAGAATCTTGATGTGATGCCTAATACATTAAACCTGAGTTTCAGCCATCTTAATATCCAATGAGGTAAAAGTGTACTAGACGGTTTAGCAGCACGCTTCAGTGAATGGCACCCAGCTCTTTGTAGGAAACAGGTAGTGCTAATTTTGGGAGTCAGAGAGCATTAACATTTTGAATGCGTGGTAAAGAAAGATTGGATTCCATGTTTCCACCTTTGCTTTTTGATCTCCAATGCCTCCCTGTAAAACGTCAGAAGGATGCAAACTCAGAGCACTCAGGTTGGATTGCTGTCTTTTTAACCAAGGACACCAAGACAAACTGGGCAGATTGTGTACTTGACAAGGGTGCCTGGCTAAGTGTGGCAAGTGGGCACTATGTAACCTATGTTCTGCTTGTCATCTACAAAGGGTGGTGGGACAGCAAGCCCCTGTTTTAACCACCGGGCAGATAGGCCTGTTTAGTTAAATGAGTACGCTAGCCAAAAGTCTTGAGAGCCTCATACTTTTTGCTAAAAACGCCTGAGTTAAGACATTGAAATTGACAATTACAAGATATTTTCCTTATTTGAACTGATAAGCTTGACTGCTTGCCTTTTCATAAATTTAGGTTTGAAATATAATACACGTTTTCTCTAAGATTTTGTCTGTAGACCACATACCTTTTCAGTTTAATAGTGCTGTCTTTATTTTTTTTCGTTGTCCCTTCAAATAAAGGAAAATAAAGTATATTTGACTCGAAAGTGCTTTTTTCCACTAAAGGTTCGATGGGGAATATTGTTAAAAGTAAGCAACACCCTTAAACTACAAAAGTTTCTTCCCTACTCGGTTGTTTTTTGAGATTTTGACTGGAGAAGAGTTATAAATTGTATTATGTATTAGCACTGTTCCTCTATACCTACTATCTCACACCTCACTTTGCAGATACATATCAGTGTACCCACTACAATTCCTTTGCTACAGCATTTCACTAGAGATCCTTGTCCTCTGGTGAAGCTCGCAGCACAAAAGAAGAATAAAAAATAGCACCATGTCAGTACAACAGTGGTACTTGACTCTTTTTGAAGCCAGAAATGAACAGGCAGGCATACTTTTGTCTGAATGAATGGTGAATGCAGTTAAATTGTACCTTGCATTTTGGTCCAGATATTTTTAAGACCTAAATTAAATACAAAGAGCATTTGAAGTAATTTTATCAGTGTTGGTTTGATTAAGTATCCCCTTCACATCTCATTTTTCTTCAGAAATCATTTGGTGATCTTTCAAAAAGATTTGAAGTCAAGCACCGCCTTCAATGTAAAAATTTTACATGGTATCTGAACACTATTTATCCAGAAGTATATGTGCCAGACCTTAGTCCTGTTATATCTGGATATGTGAGTATTTTCCTGTTCTCTTTTGCTTGGCAAGTTCCTTGCCACCATTTATTTGGTTCAGAGGAAATTGTTGAAATATTTCCTGGCTTATTGCTTTTTTGAGATTTTACTTTATTATTATTAACACTACTTCCTGAAATTAATTGAAAAATTACAAAGTTAATAGACTTTTAAAAATGTCTTATAATTTGAAAACTTTTCTTTAGATTAAAAGCTTTGGTCAGAATCTATGTCTGGATGTTGGAGAAAATAATCAAGGAAGCAAACCATTGATTATGTACACGTGTCATGGACTTGGGGGAAACCAGGTTAGTGCTGCATTAAAAATCCTCCCTTCTCAAAATACACCAAATGTAAGATGTGGGCTATAGTTAGTAGTAATATTTTGACCATGTTTTTTCATAGTTTGTAACGATTGTTTCACAACTATGCAAGGTGTTGTTGGTGGGGTAATGTATGGGAGCCCTGTATCATCATATGCATGTTTGTTTTGTAAGTTCACAACTTTTACTATACACTTATGATTTATGGATGCTCATGTATGAATGGTAAACTTCAATTAAAAAAAAAAAGTTAAAAAAAATCCTCCCTTCTCATTAGCACTTATATACACAAGGAAGTTGTTGCATATTTTTCATACTAATCAGTTTTACATGCAGGTAAACTTGTGTGTGGAAATGTTTTTAGGCTAAGTTTGGTAACTGATATTGAAGTTGTAGAGTATTTTGGTTTGCACTCCGACTCTGAAAACAATTTGAAATTGCTTGCCCTTTCAGTAAAAAAGAAAATGAGAAAATAATAATGACATTTGAAATAAAACATGTGATCATCTATGCAGGTCTTTGATGTTTCTGTAACTCTTGCATGGCAATTTTATGAGAATATATATAAAGGCTATATTTAACTGGATTTAATATCAAATTATATCAATTGTTAATACCAAAAGGGCAGAATTGTAAATTCTTTTTATGGGTCACAATATTATTTCAGTATGTTTTAGAGGCATGTTTTTTTTTTTGTTTGTTTGTTTGTTTTCGTTTTATTAGTAGGTACTGGGGATTGAACC
>JAQZBX010036232.1:0-13062 GCA_029593785.1 Cabassous unicinctus
ATCACTGTAAGATCTGTTGTCCTGTACGTACATTGACATTTTCTTCCATTTATTCCCCTAGTGTCTTACTTTTTTTCATTTTGTCTTCAAAGAAGTTTTAGGTCACAGTATAAGTCACATATAGAATACAGGGGACTCCCATTTACCCAGCATCCTCCCCCTTCCCGTATTAATAACCTTTTATATGTGGATGATACATTTGTTACAACTGATATACAAATACTGAAACACGGCTACTAACCATGTTCAATGCTTTACATTATGGTTCACATTTTGGACCATACACTTTTATAAATTTTTGATGAAATTTAACATGGTCTGGATACATCATTGCAAAATCATGTAGAATGCTTCCATTACCCGCAAAATACCCCATTCCATCTATTCTATTCTTCCCTCCCCCTCCCCTTGGGGCCCACGGCAACCACCAGGTTTCACTCCTTGAAGGACAAGATTCATAAGTACTTGCAACATCACTGACGGCTTGACACATTGGTTTGTCCTCCCCTATTAGGCACCGCCCATGTTTTCGAGAGACTCCCGCTCCTCTATTTGAGAACCTAGCAGGCCTCCCCAGGATGGGAGTTCAACCCCTTCCCGCTCATTATGTGGGTCTCCACCCACTGATACATGTGGATGGCTGTTTTTAAAAAACTGGAAAATAAGGAGTGTTGGAGAGGATGTGGAGAAACTAGAACCCTCAGGCATTGCTGGTGGAAATGGAAAAATGGTACAGTCAATATGGAAAACAGGTTGGCAGTTCCTCAAAAAGTTAACCATAGAATTACTACTATAATGATCCAGCAATTTCATTGCTAGGTATTTACCCAAAAACTGAAAGCAGGAACTCAGACACTTGTATACCAGTGTTCACAGCAGCATTATTCACAATAGCCAAAAGGTGGAAACAACCCAAATGTCGACCAACAGATAAATGGATTAACAAAATGTAGTATAGCCATACAGGAATATTATTCAGCTGTGAAAATGAATTAAGTTCTAATACATGCTGTAGCCATTGGGCAATTTGATGTAATTATGAATTCCAAAAATATAACTGGATCATGCTTGTAAACTGATTTGTTAATCTGGGCATGATTAAGTTATGATTAGGGCGTTGACTGGGCCACCGTCAGTAGGGCATTGAGCCCCACCCCTTGGTGGGTGGGGGAAGAAAATATAAAAGGCATCACAAAGAACAGAGCTACAGCAGTTTTTGAGAAGCAGTTTTGATGCTGGAGTTTTGATGTTGGAGAGAAGGCCCCAGGAGAAGAGAAGCAAGCCGTTCGCCTGATAGCCTACAGCTGACCTTGTGGAGGAACCAGAGGAGCTAAGTCCGGAGAGAAATGCAGCCCCAGGAAGAGAGGAACCCAAGAAGCCTGAAACCTGGCAAATGTCGGCAGCTGTCTTGCTCCAACACGTGGCAATGGACTTTGGTGAGAGAAGAAACTTAACACTTTATGGCCTGGTATCTGTGGACTTCTACCCCAAATAAACACCCTTTATAAAGACCAACCCATTTTTGGTATTTCACATTAGCACCCCTTTGGCTGACTAATACACATGCTAAAACATAAATGAATCCTGGAACATTATGCTAAGTGAAATAAGCCAGACACAAAAGGTCACATATTGCATTATTCCACTTACATGAAATATCTAGAATAAGCAAATTCAGAGACAGAAAAGTAATTAGAGGTTACCAGGGGTTGGGGAAAGAGGGAATGGGGAGTTATTGCTTAATGGGTATGAAGTTTTTTTTGGTGTGATGAAATTCAAGTTTTGGTTAAGGATGGTGATGATGGCAGCAACACTGTAAATAAAGATCACTGAACTGTGGCGGCAACACTGTAAATAAAGATCACAAACTGTACACTTAAAAATGGGAAATTTTACATCGTATCTGTTTGTGTCCACTAAATTTAAAAACCTATCTAACACAAAGGCCCTTAAAATTAGCATAAGCTTCTAAACTGATATGCTAATTTTGTGCATTTGTTTTCTGAAGAAAATGCCCATTGCTTGGGGGAGAGAGGGCTGCACAATGGCCTGGAGTGGAATGTCAAAGCCCAAACAGGGTAAGAAACATCCTCACAGAACAATGGCCTGGAGAGTAAGAGACCTACTGAGATGAGGAAGGTGTGGGGGTTGGGTAGAGCACAGCATGGGGAGTCAGCATCTAAGCAGCCACTGATTGGGGACAGATATAGTAAGTAGGAGTCCAAGTGGGGTGAGAAGGGCATAAGCAGGGGTAAAGGAGTGATGGCAGAGATAGAAGATTAGTTGCCTAAAGGAGGAATTACCCAAATAAGTAAATGTATTAAGAATAAACTAGTCCAGGGTTTTCAATGTCAGCAAAGAGAGTTAGAAATATTGTAAAGGAGACCACTAAAATAAACCCTGTTGCAATGAATTGGATGAAGGTATCAGTGTGAATTCATGGTTTTCAATATATGTAGTTACAAAAGTGAAAATGTAAAGGTGTTTGTCTGTGTGTGTGTATTTAAATACTTACATATAATCCCTAGTGTGTCAGTTCAAAAGGTCTGGGAACAGCAACACCTAATGGCAATGGGTATACTCAGTGTGTAGCTCATGGCTTCTAAATACCATTCTTCTCTAGAGGTACCTAGGGCTTCTTTTGAGAAGTGACTGATTGTACAACTGGGATAGGGAAAGTACAAAATAAGACTGGAACATCACATAATGAAGAAAATCAAGGAAATGCTCAAATATTTGATGGGTAAATTTCAAAAGGACATGGCCAGCTTCATTGGACTCCTACGGACCAAACTAGGGACAAACCAAACACCAAAGTAAATAATGATTGTAACTTATAAATCCCACTAAATAAAACAAGAACCATGAGTCTATATAGGTACAAATAAATTATTAAATTGAAAATGTTTTTAAAAATGGGATACTGGGAAGCAGAGGTGGCTCAAGTGATTGGGCTACAATATAGGAGATCCAGGATTTGATTCCCAGGGCCTCCTGGTAATAAGCAAGCTGGACTGCGCGGCGAGCTGGCCTGAGCAGAGAGGTGGCCCACGCGGAGTGCTGGCCCACCAAGATGATGCAAAAAGAGACACAAAAGAGAGACAATGAGACATAGCAGATCAGGGAGTTGAGGTGGCCAAGAGATTGTGCAGCCTCTCTTCATTCCGGAAGGTCCCAGGATTGGTTCCCAGTGCCGCCTAAGGAGAAGACAAGCAGAAAAAGAGAACAGACAGCAAATGCAAAACAACTGGGGTGGGGGGGGAGGAGATAAATAAATCTTTTTAAAAAAAGGGGGTACTTAGTTTCAAAATATTCCCCTATAAAATACTTTGAAATGGTTCTTTCCTGAGGTTTTTCAGTTTTCTAATTCTACTAATGTGATTTATAATTAAGAATAATGATTAAGACCTCACAGGAGATAAGCATATTTTGTGACTGCATCAAGGATCAGATTCCAATGCACTATACAATCATCTTCTAAAATAATTTGGTATTTCTGCCTAAAATACAGGGTTCAATCACTAAGGCTTTAAGATAGTTACAAGATAGTTTTTTACTAGTGTGATACTAAATCTCTACCATACACTCATTTAATCCTTCTATCATGCTTAGTTTCCTTGAGAAAAAAATGAAAATAATGTAAGGGTAAAATGATGAAGCATAAATTTGACTATAAAATACATTAGGCAAAACAGACATGCACCAAAAAGAGAATCAAAAGCACAGGAACAAAAAAAAATTTTTTTTTAAGAAAAGAAACAAAACAAAACAGGTAAGGCAGTATATGCAGCCAAACAAGCCTCCCCATGTTATACTATGTTAATATAATAAGGGCACAGACATAGCAGTCGCACTGTGGTCCAACTGTCTGCAGATTACTCCACTGTCTTGGGCCTGGATGAAATCAAACATAAAAGAAAAAAAGGAAGGAAAAAAAAAAAAAGGAAAGATGGATTTTCAGGTTTTTCCAAAAGTGTTAAAAAGGAAAAAACCTGGGAAGCGGATGTGGCTCAAGCAACTGAGTTACTGCCTACCACATGGGAGGTCCGTGGTTCGGTTCCTGGTGCCTCTTTCTAAAGAGAACAACGATTTATGTAACATTTTATGTAATCTAAGTATCTTTTAAAAATAAATTAAAAATATATTAAAAAATAAAAAAAGAGGACAGCAAGCTGGCGCGACGGGCAGGCACGGCAAGCTGACACAAAAAAATGACACAACAAGAGACACAAGAAGACAAACATAATGAGAGACACAACAAAGCAGGGAGCAGAGGTTCCCGATGCCTCCTAAAGAAAAATGAGCAAGACAGTGAGCTGACGCAACGGGCAGGCGTGGCAAGCTGACACTACAAGAGACACAAGAAAAAAAACATGAGAGACACAACAAAGCAGGGAACAGAGGTGGCTCAAGCTATTAGGCACCTCCCTCCCACATGAGAGGTCCTGGGTTCGGTTTCCAGTGCATCCTAAAGAAACAAGACAACAGACACAGCAAGTGCAAACAATAAGGGGTGGGGAGAAATAAATAAATAAAATAAATCTTGGAAGAAAAAAAAAAAAAAAGGAAAAATCCGCATGCCTTTTGGAAACATATGGGATATTGAAGATCTCTTTTTGCCCTCACTGCCCCAAGTGCTAGTCATTGTTCAATGCAGACAAATTTGCTAAGCTTTCCTCCTCTATTATACTATCAATGAAGACCTTCCAAAGACTTGGAACAAAGGGGAGGTTCATTGCTTTCATGGATGAGCTTGTGAATTAAAGTGGAATTGTCGTGATGACCACAAACTACTCTGTTTGCACTCAAACCACAGACCCTATGTCCTTAAAGTCACTAGAAAGAATTAAGACTCCCACTGCATTATGTTTCAAACTTACTTTCACACCTCTTTACCAGAAACCTCTAGCTCAGCCTGTCCTCCTCACAATGAATTAGTGATGGTTTATTTTCTTCCCTCAGGGACCAAACCTTTATTTGTTCCTATTAAATATTACCCTGTTTAAAACCTTCTAAATTTCAACTTGCTGTGGTTACTTTGAATTATATAACGCAAATCGATCCACTCAATAAGGCTTGAGCTTGAAGTTTGATAAACCTAATCTCAGTGATTAAGTTTAAATCATTCTTCAGTACAAGAGAGACCCTATATCTTTCATATACCTACAGCCATACAATGAATTAACAACTGTACCCAAAAACTATGCTTTTGTGGAAAAAACCCACAATAATACCTACCACGCATTAAGTGCCTATGATATGAGTCAGGCACTGCCTTAATGTTTTATATGCATTCTTACTTAATCCACAGAATAACGTTCAAGGGTAGAGAGCCTGCTTAACTCCAGGACCTTTGTCTCTCTACCACACCAGAGAGTCACTACATATGCAAAAATAATTACATTAGAAGTTATTTTTATCATGGTTTTAAGAAGTTGAACAATCTGGTATTACAAAACAAGGCTGACAAGATTAATTTTTTACAATAAACTGTGTACATTTTATTCAAACTGGGTATAAGCTTCAATTTTCCTTAGCCTAGCCCACAAGTCAAATTAGCTGTCCCTAATGCAGATTACCCCTTTACTACACAGACAAAACGTTTCTCATACCATCCTTCCTTCTCCCTTCATTCCCACCATCAATGCTAATTGGTTTTTCTGCATTCAATTAATATTTTTTCTTAAAAAGGTCAGAACATTGCCACAATACTGCCAAAAAGCCTTTATAGTTGCCAACTGTCAAGGGTATGACCAAACTTCTGTAAAACTATCACAACTACTATACACTATGTTGTAGTTATTGTTTCTATTTTACAGATAAAGAAAGGGGAGCTAAAACACTGGTTAATTTTTAACATATTGTGTGTGTCTCAGGTACCCTTGATCATGTAAAGCCCTCTATTTCAAAACCTCTCCCCCACCCACCCAACTTCTTTTCCCATTTGGAGAAATCCAAATTTATCATGTCAACTCCTACTTCTAACAACTGTCAACCCCCAAGTTTTAGTGAGTAACTTTTTAACTGAGGGATACAAGAAACTATTAATATAAGTAGTTCATCACAGCAAGGGGATAAAGAAGGGGATGTTAAGAATTTATATATATATACATAAATTTTTATACACACACCACACATATTTACTTGGGTGATTTATGCATCAGCCATTCATTCTTAAGTTACCCAAATGTATCATTTCATGAATTACAAAAAACTACTGATTTGATGACATTCGTCTAAGTTTCTATTCATTTCATAGTTCTATTTCCCAACAACAAATCTTCTAAGATTACAAACTTTTTCCTTAAATCTCATTAAAACAGTTAATTTAAATGAACATACACATTTTCTAAGGGCAAGGGTCTTTAAGATCAATGGCAAATGATAATGCAGATTTTTAAAAATGGAAATAATGAAACAGGAGACCAGACGAAATCCCTACATTTTAAGTGTCTTAAGTAGCCACTAAAATTTGGCACTGGTGTAAGCTCTCCTTAATTGCCTCAGGGTAAAAAGCAGATAGAGAAAACTCCCTCTGTGGGTTGGTGACAATGGCAGCTGAATCATTCGCCCAGTCTTCAAGTTCTTCTTTAGGAAAAAATCCTCTTTGCTTTTAAGCTACTACTTAGGACGAAAGCCAAAGGTCAAATGCATGCATGGCTTATTGTTCTTGTTCCTAGTGGCTCAACCAACATTCTTTTAAAAAAAGAAAAGAAAAGAGATTCATAAAGTTTGAAGGGAAGCCAGAAATGCATCAATAAGTAAAACTGGTATCCAATATAGAAGCTAAATTTAGTATGCTTAGGGGTTCAGAGAGTCCATTTATAATGCAAAAGCTAGGCTAAACATAACGTTGGTACTTTTAAACACCTTTTTTTTTGAGAAATGGGAAGGCATTTTTCTATCACTGCTAATTTACTTACAAATTATATGCTTTCCCAAGTAAGTCCAACCTTCTAAATATAGGGTATGTTCTAAACATACAGCTAGCTATCTTTATTCATAAAATAAGACTTCTAGACTAAATTTATTTTGTTAAATTGCTTTAATCAGTTCTCCTTCAAAGCTAAGAAGAAATAATTTTTTCTAAATATTGTGTTGAAATTAAAGAAGACTATATTCCTTAAATTTAAACAAATTTAAAACAAAGAATACTGAAACAGTAATTTTTTTTGTCATACCACTCAAACACTAGTAATACTGCTCCACTACCAACAAGATCACGTTTAAATACTTCAGCTTTGTATGCAATTCACACTCTCCCTTTTACAGTTCAACACATTCAACAAATATTTTATTGAGCCACTGTGCATATGCCACTGTTCTAAATGCTGGGGAAACAATATACAAATATCAGCCCCTGAGCTCAAAGAGCATCCAGTCTAGTGCGGGAGAACAATCATTTAAGATAATTAAAATAGAGCCTGATAATCCACATTTTATTAATTACTAAGGTGTTTTTCACATAGCTCCAGAAATTCTGATACTCCTCCCATCTGGAGATGGAACTTAATTTCCCTTCCTTTGAGTATGAGCTGGACTTAGTCAATTACTTCTAAGGAACGAGGTATGCAAAGGGAAAAAGAGTAACTTTTCAGTGGAGAAACCTGGCATTTTCACCTAAACCAAGAGATCAAGGTAAATATCACCAATACTATCTCATGTTGCTATCATTCTACTATCCCAATAATCTGTGATGAGAAAGGCACTTCACTTCTGTTGTATTCTTCCTGAAAATGCATAACCATTGCCTAATCATGGGAAGACATCAGATAAACCCAAATTGATGGACAATGTATGAAACACCTGACCTGTATACTTCAAAAGCGTCAGGGCCAAGAAAAACAGACAAACAAGGAAAACACACAGACTGGAGGAGACTAAGGAGATATGACAACTAAATCCAATATGGTATGGTATTCTGGATTGGAATCTGGAACAGAAAAAAGACATTAATTGGAAAACGGGCAATCTGAAAAATGTCTGCAGTTTAGTTATTGGTATTGTACCAATTCTAACTTCTTAGATTTGACAAAGGTAACATGGTTATGTAAGATGCTGACTTCAGGGTAAATTGAGTAAAAGATATGCAAGAACTCTACTGTCTTTGCAACACTTCTATAAATCTAAAATTATTTTTTTATAAAGTTTTAAAAACATAAATAGTCTGATGCATGCTGTCATGGTATAAGCATACAACCTATGAGAGCACGCAGCCAAGGCTGGCTCAAGGATATGTGTATGGAATCTCAATTGAATCCTGAAATATGAGAAGGAGGTGTGGAAGGGGGTAGAGAGAACAGGACAATCCATTTTCTAAGACAAGACAGACTTCAGTTTGTGTGGTAAACAACTGGGTCAGTATGGCTGGCACAATGGGGATGGAAGGGAGAGAACTGGGATAATGCCCAGAGATAAGGTCGGAGAGAAAGGCAGGAACTACCCGCCCTTCAAGATGCAGCTCAAATTCCACGTAGATCAATTCAATCTAGGGCTGAAGCGACTTGCTCTTCTGCAGTCATTTCCTCTACTGGTCATTTAGCCACAGTCATGTAATGACTTATGTTAAGTTTGGCATATTATTTTAATATTTCCTATTTAATCTCACCTCCACAAGTAGACTGAAATGGCAGAAACCATGTTTACATACTCCTAGAAATTAATCGTACTGGTTCCTACCTTTTATCATGTCTTGGACAGTATCTGACACAGTAGGGAACTCAATGAATGAATGACCACATAATATAAACTATTTATCAGAATCAATGTAAAGAATGTGCAGCTTTTGATCAGACATCAGTGTGAAAACGGATCTTAATTAACTGCCATAAGAAAACTGATACATGCCAGAAAAACAAAAAGGTACAGACATTTCATATTCAAGCATCAGTACAAAGGGACTACATAAAAACCTTGGAAACCACCTTAGGGAACTTAAGGACCAAGATATAAAATGTTGAGCATAACAGTTTCCTTCTAACAT
The DNA here is from genome assembly GCA_029593785.1 of Cabassous unicinctus. Lineage (NCBI taxonomy): Eukaryota > Metazoa > Chordata > Mammalia > Cingulata > Chlamyphoridae > Cabassous > Cabassous unicinctus. The sequence goes on from JAQZBX010036232.1 coordinate 8,984, forward strand.
TCTGATGGACTCCACTCCCTTCCTTCTGACAATTAGCAATCAACAAAAAAGTTTTCTATAAAGAGGCTAAGAATGCAGACTTTAAATCCTGACTCCACAAATAGTAACAGTGGCTCTTGCGCAAATTACTTAACCTCTCCAAGCTTCAGTAAAATGGGAACAAATAATAGTCTTACCTCTTTAAAAAGCCATAGGGATTACATGAATGCATGCCAAGTGCTCAACACAATATTTGGCACATGATAAAACACTCAATAAATGTCAGCAATTTACCAGTACTATAATGATGATGATGACGACAATGACAACATGTAAAGATTACTGCCTTCCCAATACTAACACCTAAGTCTTTTACTTTTTAATGATCTTTTTATAGTTAAAAAGAAATATTCTTACTGTTAAGTCCTTACTAACAGCTAGTAAAATGTATTTTACTAACAGCTAGTAAAATCTATTTTACTAAATAGATAGCAAAATCTTGATGTACAATTGCTATTTAGTTCCATACACAGAAGAATAAGGTTAGTTAACAAATACGAAGAGATCTTTGGAGTCAATAATCAAAGGAAAGTTTAGGAACAACTACATAAAAGGGAAATCAAAGGAATATCCCAAATATCCCTAAAACTTAAATATTTTCTTTCCTATTTTTTTTTTAACTTTAATAGTTTAAAAGAGGTTAAGTGGGGTGGAAACAACCCATTATCCATCAACAGATTAATATATATATATAAAATATGGTATATTCATATAATGGAACTTGATCAGCCATAAAAAGGAATGAAGTTCTGATACAATATGGATGAATCTTGAAATCACTGTGTTGAATGAAATAAGCATACACAAAAGGACAAATTATTGTATGATTGATTCCACTTATATGAAATATCTAGAATAAGCAAAATCATAGAGACAGAAAGGAGATTAGAGGTTACCAGGGGCCAGTGGGGGAGGAATGGGGAATGCTATTGCTTAGTGGGTACAAACTTTCTGTTTGAGGTGATGAAAAAGTTTTGGTAATAGATGGTGGTGATAGTAGCACAATATTGTGCATGTAATTAATACCACTGATGTACACACTTAAAAATGGTTAAAATGGGAAATTTTGTGTTATGTGTATTTTACCATAATATAAATAAAAGGTTAAACTGAAAATGTTTCAACCATCCAAAAGAAACACAGAAGCTATTTAAAGTCATTTTAAAGCAAATTATTTCAAACAATTATTCCTCCATCTCTTAATTTATTTCATAGATTGTATGTCCGTATATAGCTCTCACACTGGTAGTATACTCTATGACAGTGGCCAAAATTATATTTACTCCATATGTAAAAGTCCAGAGAGTTCCTTGATATGAAAGGCACTCTGCAGTGGAAACCAACTATGCATGCCAATAACACTCTGAGGCATCATCCATAGTAAATGCTAATCACTACATGAAATATTCCTGATGTGGAAATGCCGATACACTACAATGAATATTCTCCCAACATGTAATTTACATTCTATCAGAAATGGATCCTAACTCACCTCTATCAATTTTGACATCCAATAGTATAACCATGATGGGATATAATATAAAGGAAACAAAATTTTCATCTAAGCTATTCTGTGAAAAGTTATATATATTAAGACAGACTGTGTTTATACTGTTTCCCATATTGATTAGATACTAAAATATTAGGAATAAACAGTATAAGGAGAAAAGTTAATTCAAGTTGTTCCTTCCCAAAAAGATACTCTAATTTTTTAACCAAAACATTCATGTTCTAATGCATCCTTAGATTATAAAGATTTGCAAGACAGTCTGTTAACTCGAAAAGACATCTGACACTACTTTAACCAAGTAACCAAAGTTAGCATCACCAGTGATGTTATGTGGAAATCATGTACCCCGTGATACGATGTGATAAAAAAGGCACTTCATTATTGTGGTTTTCTTCCCAAAAACCTATAACCCCAGTCTGATCATGAAAAAAAAATCAGACAATTCCAAACTGGGGGGCATTCTACAAATTACTTAACCATTACTCCTCAAAACAGTCTAGACCATGAAAAACAAAGACTGAGAACAGTCACAAACCAGAGGAGACTAAAGAACATGACAACTAAATTCTGTGTGGTACACTGGACTAGATCTTAGAGAAGCACAAGCACATCGTTGGAAAAGCTGGTGAAAATCTGGCTAAAATCCAGATTTTCACCAATGTTATAGATAATACACCAATGTTAGTTTCTTAGTTAGACAAATGCACCACAGTAACAGAAGACAGTAACATTAGGGGAAACTAAAACTGGTTAAGGAGTAAAGGGATACTCTATGTACTATCTTTGCAATTTTTTGATAAATCTAAAACTATTCCACAATGAAAAGCTTATTAAAGGGGGAGGGGGGGGAAGATACCAGACATTGTTTATGGAGGTTATCTAATAGCCATGGATAGACTGTCTTGAAATAAATGCCATCACCAAATCTGGGTTTCTATAAATATTTCAAATGTAATGCCAAGAACAGAAAGCCCAGATTAAGGATGACAATTATAAAGGACATGACAGTCACAGCTTTGGCTAGATTACTATAGTTAGCTTAAAACCCTTCAGTAGCCTCCTGCTGCTTACTGAATAAAACCCAAACTCCCACAAGGCTCAGAATGACATAGACCCCCCTTTTCTCATTCAGAAAGATTCACTCAGACTGGCAGGCCTTCAGAGAGCTCCTAAACATGACAAGCTCATTCCCACCTCAGGGCCTTTGCACTTGGTTTCCCTCTTCTGGCTCTTCACACTGCTAGTTCCTTCTTAATCACTTCAGCTGTCAGCTAAAAAAAAAATACATATATATATACACACACACACACACCCGTTCACACAAGGGACTCTGAATAAAGCATCTCATTAAAGCACCTGTTTATTACTTCCACAGCACTTAGCACAAGTTTTAAGTATTTCATCTGGTCAACTGTCTAATGTCTCCCTCCATTTGTTAGTCATTTTATCCCTCAATACCTGGTAGAGTTCCTGACAGATAGCTGGCACTCAGTAAATATCTGTTAAATGAATGAATCCAGCAAGGTGTAGAGACTATTTCTGAGGCAGGGCATAACTGTCTAAGGAACCTCATGTTAAAAGACTCTTTTTTGTATTAATATATATCTATTTCACTCTTATTTCTATTCTTACTATACCTTAGTTCTGTCCCTTGGAGCCTTATAATAAAGATTAATCCTGGGAAGCGGCTGTGGCTCAAGCAATTGAGCTGCCGTTCACCATATGGAGGACCCGGTTCAGTCAGGGACCTCCTAGTAAAAAAAGAAAAAAGGTGTCCCAGATCTGGGCCCCCGGTGCAGCGTGGAGAGGGGCCAGCCGCTGCGGGGTGAAGTGACGCACCAAAAAGTCGATCACGCAACTGGATAGGAAAAAAAAAAATTTAATCCTTTCTCCATAAAGCAGCCCTAAAAATATCAACCTACACCTGTATCACACTGATGACTCCATACAACGTATGTACTTTTTAAAATGGCCCAAAAAATTCCCTATAATTCCTAAACTGAAGGATCTTAAATTATTTCAGATTTTAGTAAAAGTATTGTTATCAGGGTAGTAATGCCCCTGTTGGTTACCAACGGCTTGTTTACTATACCCACCTGCTCTGTAATACATACTAGTATCATGTTACAGATGCTAAATTTTTACAAAGTATTCTGGAGGGAAAGAGATGAGGAACAGGAGTTTAATTCTTCTAGAATATGCCAGATATTAAAGTGATTTGATACATGTAGTCAAACCCTCAAAGTATATATGCGTAGCCTTTAACTCAATCTTTTTTCATTTCTTCCATCTCTCTCTAGTACTCACCTTTTCATTCTTACTGGTACTGCCCATATTTCATTCAAGCCCTCATTATCTTTCTGTTTTCCCTGACTCCAGCAGAACATACCAGAAACGAATCTTCACAAAATATTGACTTTATCCTATCACATCTCTGCTGGCGAACCTAGATTGACACACAACTGCTTCAAGTCTAAGCTTTTCAAGCTTTTAAATGTCTTCCATAATCCAACTCTATTTTTATTTCAGA